>JAVKPL010001735.1:0-16901 GCA_032173675.1 Gastrolobium villosum
TATCGCAGGGACCATCCGTGTTACCTTTAAGTCCAACGCCTTAGCCACATAGTCCGCCACAAATGAATGTGTTGCTCCCGAATCAAACAACACAGATAAATCAACATTAGAGAGAAAAATTATACCTTTAACCAAATTCAGAGCCTTTTCAGTACGTTGCGCATTAGTAGTATAAACTCGTCCCACAGTAGGAACAACAGCAATAGGAGCAGCAGTAGTAGTAGCTGGCGGCAAGGCCTGCAGATTCGCAGCCTGCCCCGACGAAGATGGACAATTTCTAGCAAAGTGGCCATTCTGACCACATTTATAACAAGCCGACGGATCAGCACCACACACACCTTTGTGGTATTTACCACACTTCCCACATTGTGGGGTAGGATATCTGTTCGCAGCACCACCACCACCAGTATTTCCACCCCTCTTGAACTGACCAGGAGGCTGCCTCACATGCAACCCCCTACCTCTATTATTATTATTAAAACCTCCTCTGTTAGTATTACCAGAAGGACCAGGTGTCCTCTTAACATCTTGCTCTTTTGTCGAATCAGATTTTGGATACCTTCCATAAACAGTCTCGACCCTTTTGCACTGGGTCACCAAATCAGCAAAGTTCCTCACCGCAGTATTAGACATCCTCTTTGCAATCTTCTCACTCAGCCCTCTTTGAAATTTAGCTGACAAGAATTCCGGAGTAGGTAGAATACCTCCATAATTAGCAAACTTCACAAGCTCATTAAATTTTGCCACATAGGCATCCACAGTCATAACTCCCTGTACCAAATTATCAAATTCACCTTGCTTTGCCTCCCGAACATCACGGGGAAAATATTCTTCATGAAATAATCCTTCAAACAAAGTCCAAGTAAGAACCTCACCCTGAATTACAAATGGGCGAGACACATTGTCCCACCACTCTTGGGCATCACCCTCCAGCATATAAACCGAGTACAATAACTTTTGTGGATCTTGGCATCTCATCACCTGGAAAATCTTATCCATTCCCCTCAACCAAGCAGTGACCTCTTTTGGGTCCCTTGACCCCAGAAATGCGGGTGGCTTATGTTTCCTAAAAGATATGAGCCTACGCTCATCGTCAGCATTATCAAGCACCTGCCCAGCAGCCCCAGTGGATTGGGCAACAGATGACGGATCAGGAACATAGCTAGGGTCAGTAGTAGTATGATGACTAGCCTCACCAGTGTGGTGACTAGCCCCACTCTCCCCCTGTTGAGGAGTAACAGATGGCGTCGGTGTAGGAGTCACCGTAGCCGTGTGTGGAGGTGTATTATCCCTCCTAGGACGACCTCTATCCGCCCTCATCTCAGCCATAAAGGCCTGCATCATATCCTGATTAGCCTTCATCAGGTTCTCAGTCATATTTCTATTTGCAGCCGTTTCCGCCTGCAGAGCATTCAGTACTGCAGTGACCGGATCCGGTGGCAAAGGACCTGCACCACGTGCCCCACGGCGACCTCGTGCCCTACTCATGATATCTGTACATGTAACACAAAGGAATGAGTTGATCAGACCCACACTGAGGAATCACATATACATTAATCATAAATAGTTCACGGATAGCTATGACACACAAGATACAACATGCACAACAATCAGAGTTCCCTAAACAAAACTGCTCTGATACCATAAAATGTAACAGCCCGTTGTACACCGGTATTGTTAACATTGATTATGACATTAAGCGCAGTTACAATCACGGTGATTAGATTAATTAAATTACGGGCAAATTTTTCTTTTAACATATTCCTTTCTTACATAAACACTTTTTCCGTAATCAATTAAAACAACACTATAATTGTAAAAGCAATTTGCGGAAGCATACATTCTTGCTAACATCACTAATCATTCTTTTTATTCAATTCATTTAACTCACCATCTTACTCTCATCTTTTACCAAGTTGTAGTCCTTTACATTGTCTACGCGTGGTTTCAAACCACGTATCATTTGGAGTTCTACCCATCAAGTTAAGCCCCTTTCTTTTAGTCTAGAAAAAACTGAATTTTCAAAATTTACACTGTGGTAATCGATTACCAGTGGGTGGTAATCGATTACCACCTGTCAAAAATGAGGCAGTAGCCAAAATTCTTCATCCTCTGTTCTGGTAATCGATTACCAACTTTGGGTAATCGATTACCTCACATGGTAATCGATTACCAAAGGCCAGTAATCGATTACCAGTGCAGACAGTAGCCAATTTTTCGTCCCCTGTTGCATGGTAATCGATTACCATGCCTTGGGTAATCGATTACTATGCAGCAAAATGACAGATTACAGCATTTAAAGCCCCAAAAAGGGTGTGTAATCCATCCCTAACCCCTTGGTACTCCACACAACACATAATCATGTCCTAATGTAGGCTCTAGGCCCTTCCATCATGCATTTTCCTTAAGTTTAAACATCATTTACAAGGTTCTCAAATAATGGCCATTTACATGCATATATGGACCATTTTTACAACATTACTCATCAAGACTTCAAGGCTATGAATGTGGCAATGGACAAGTCCCATGCTCACTCAAAATATACAGTTATCCATGCCATGAATAATAAAACATAAACAAGACTTAGCATATGACCATGAACACTAACAAAAGCATGGAAATGACATCATGCAATATGTTCATGACCTAAGTCTCAAAATACTAATGGTATGCTATGTGCACTCCATAAACTCCTCCAAAAAGCCATGCAATCCCAATGCACCGCATGCCAATCCAACGTCCACTATACGGGCTTCTTGCCCGAAGCTCCTCCCGGCTCATAGTGACCTGAAATGTGGTCCCCCAAACACGGGGTGAGATATACGGATATATCTCAGTAAACCAATGGAGCTAGAGGCTCTCTCCACTCCATGGCTCACTAAAATGTACAAATATGACATGATATGATATGCAAGTAAAACAATATCACCATCCACCTGGAGACACCCAAGAACATCCACTCATGGATTCATGTTCAAGGACTCCATCATATAACTCCCGAGACAGTCCTGGCGCCTCTCCCATGGTTGAGAAGACTCCATGGCAATACCCAACCGGAACTCCTCATGAGCCCTATCCGGCGGACGTCCCCCGCTTGGATCATCCTGATGTCGCTCCCAGAGTCAACACCATGGCATCTCCAACTGGCATTCTCCCGTAGGACGAACCCAGCGGATGTCCAAACCAACACACGTCAACTGGCCAGTGACCAAACAATTTTTCACAAAATACAAGCAATATGCATACAAGCACACAATCACACCATGTCATAACTACATAATCCAACCACAACCTTCCTCTAGGTGTGGTGGAGCTCACTAGGGATTAAACCCAAGTTCCAAGAGTTTACCTCAGTACGAGCAATACCGTTCCAAACGTATGCTCCAAATCAACTTTTCACAATTCCGTCCGTGTGAGGCACCCTACAACAATCATCAAATCCAAATTACACCAAAACTCACTTTTCATGAAAATTCCTCAAATTCCTCTAAGTTAAAAACCTATATTTTTCACCAAAATTTAACATAGCATTTCTAGCTTACAAACATGATTCTAAGGCCTTTTCATCTAATAGCATTTTTCCATTTGGGCTCTCTATCATCACACATCTAAAATCAAAGCTTTGAACACAAATTCATAGATCTATGAAATCAACCATCAAAAGACCACAAATATACTTACAATGTGTTGTATGATCACCACCAAGGCTTCACTAAACCATTGGAAGATCAAAACTCCAAGAAATCTCCAAAAACACACATGGGTCGAATCTGAGTTGCTCAAAAACGCGGCCAAAGAGATGGATTCAAGGCTTCTAAGTGTTACCAATGGCTTCGGAAGGTTGTTTACGATAGATTTCAACACCAAAATCAAGCGATTCGGTGGAGAAATGATGAAATGGGAAGAAGGAGAAGAAAATGGTGTTTTTCTCTCTTTTTGCAGGGGCTGCGCGAGGATGGAGAGGAAAAAGAAGGAAAGAAGGAAAGAAAAGGAGGTGGGGCCCAAGTGACTTCGGTCACACGGGTCCCACACGCGATCTAACTTTAACCCCGATAAAAATTCCGATCACAAATCCTTAATCTAAATATTTTTCCAGTCCATGACATATTTTTATTTCTCCAAAATCTTGATAAAAATTTCACACCTATTGGTACACTCACACCACAGTATTTTAACAATTAAAAATCACTATTCATCAATTTTTCCCAAATTTGCCTATTCACTCAATTTTTCGCCCTGATTCCATTTTCAGCATTACTTTTGTCATATGAAATCTCTAACTCAGTATTTTTGCCTCAGAACACACGGTTGGCAATTTACCATTTTGCCCTTTTTGCCCCTTTTGGCCATAAACCTTGGATTTTCACTAATCCACCAACTTTCATTTCTCAATATAATATTAAAATGCACATTTAAATATATGAGGTGTTATATCATGTTACTCTCACATCTCACCATGTTATAGTCCTATACATTAGCTACGCGTGGTTTCAAACTGCGCACCATTTGGAGTTCTACAGACTAATTTATGCCTCTTTGTTTTAGTCTAGAAAACATGAATTTTCAAAATTTACACTATGGTAATCGATTACCAGGGGGTGGTAATCGATTACCACCAGTTACCAAAATGAGGCAGTAGCCAATTTTAAATCCCCTGTTCTCTGGTAATCGATTACCAAGCTTGGGTAATCGATTACTCCACTAGGTAATCGATTACCAAGCCTCTGGTAATCGATTACCAGGCAGACAGTAGCAATAATTTCGTCCCCTGTTGCATGGTAATCGATTACCATGCTTGGGTAATCGATTACTATGCAGTAAAAATGACAGTTGACAGCTTTTTAAGTCCAAAAAGAGTTGTGTAATCCATTCCTAGCACCTTAATACTCCACACAAACCATACACATACCCTAATGTAGGCTCTAGGCCCTTCCATCATGCATTTTCATTATGAAATACATCAATTACAAAGTCCTCGAGTTCATGGCCATTTTACAACAAGAATGGACCATTTACAACATAATGTGACTAGGCCTCAAATACAATAAATATGGCAATAGACAAGTCCCATGTTCACTCAAAATATACAATTTATCCATGGCATGAATAAAAGCAATAAACAAGACTCAGAGCATAATCATGAATACTACAAAAGCATGGAAATAACATCATGCAATATGTTCATGACCTAAGTCTCAAAATAATAAATGGCATGCTATGTGCACTCCATAGTCTCCTCCAAAATATCATGCAAGCTCACTGCACTACATGCAATCCGCTGTCCACTAAGTGGGCTTCTTGCCCGAAGCTCCTCCCGGCTCATAATGCCCTGAAATGTGGTCCCCCAAACACGGGATGAGATATACAAATATATCTCAGTAAACCAAGGGTACTAGAGGCTTTCTCCACCCCATGGCTCACTCAATGTGCAAATATAACATTATATAATATGCATGACATACAATATTACCAACAACTGGAGACAAACCGAGAACATCCACAATTAGATTTACGTTCAAGGACTCCATCATATAACTCCCGAGACCTTCCTGGCGCCTCTCCCATGGTTGAGAAGACTCCATGGCAAAACCCAACTGGAACTCCTCATGAGCCCTATCCAGCGGAAGTCCCACGTTTGGATCATCCTGGTGTCGCTCCCAGAGTCGACCCCACGGCAAAACCCAACTGGAATTCCCAGCGGAATTATCCAGCGGATGTCCAAACCAACACACGTCAACTGGCCAGTGACCAAACAATTTCACACACAACAAGCAATATGGCATGAAAGCACATAATCACACAATGCTATAACCACAAAATCCAACCACAACCTTCCACTAGGTGTGGTGGAGCACACAAGGGATTAAACCCCAGTTCCAAGGGTTTACCTCAACACTAACAGTTCCGTTCCACACGTACGCTCCAAATCAATCTTCCACAATCACGTCCGTGTGAGGCACCCTACAATGATCAACAATTTTCCAAATTACACAAAACCTCAAATTTCATGAAATTTCCCAAATTTTTCCTAAGTTAAAAATCTCACTTTTTCACCAAAATTTATCATAGCATTTCTAGCTCACAAGCATCATTCTAAGGCATTTTCATCTAATAGCATTTTTCCATTTGGGCTCTCTATCATCACACATCTAAGATTAAAGACTTAGTGCATAAATTTCTAGATCTACAAAATCAACCATAAAGATACCACAAATATACTCACAATCTATGGTAGACACACCACCAAGGCTTCACTAAGCAAAGGAAGATCAAAAACCTTTAAAAACACCAAGAACACCCAAAAACTCGGATCTGCCCTTGCTCCAAAACGCACCAAGGAGATGATTTCAAGGCTTGGGAGTATCACCAATGGCTTTAGAAGGTGGTTTACAATAAATTTCAACACCAAAACCAAGTGATTTGGTGGAGAAATGCTCAAATGGTGGAGAGGAAGAGAATGGGTCTTTGTTTCATGAAAATGGAAGGAAAGCTACGGGTGGGAAGAAAGAAAAAGAAGAAGGAAGGCGTGGGGAAAGTGTGGGGGCCAAGTGGGTTTTGGTCCCGCGGGTCCCACACGCGATTTAACTTTAATCCCGACAATAATTCTGATCATAAATTCTTAATCTATATATTTTTATTTCCTAAAAATATTGATAAGAATTTCACACTTATCGGTACACTTATACCGCGGTATTTTACACTAGAAAAACACTATTCATCAATTTTTCACAAACTTGCCTATTCACTCAATTTTCCGCCCTGAGTCCATTTCCAGCATTATTTTTGTCATATGAAATCTCTAACTCAATTTTTATGCCCCAGAATACATGGCTGGTCATTTACCATTTTGCCCTTTTTGCCCATTTTGGCCATAATTCTCGGATTTTCACTAATCCATCAATTTTAATTTCACAATATAGTATAAAATACACATTTAACTTTATGAGGTGTTATAAAAAGCATTCGGTCATTTATAACAAGCTTGACCGATCTTATCTTAATATATATAATCTTAAACCCACCATTGGAAACTTTGTTGACGTGTCGCTCTGTCCTTCATTCTCAGCTTTGTGTTCAAACTTGAAAAGAGTTTGAAAAGTTGTCTCTTTTGAAAATCTTTTATTTTTCGCAAAAAAATAATAATAATTGTAAAAAAGGTGAGATAATATTTGAAATTCAAGATTCGTTGGTGGCAGACACATGTAATAATGATCCACTACTTTCAGCATTTAATATTTCTGCCGTGGAAAAAAGATATATATATATATATATATATATATATATATATATATATATATATATATATTCGAATTTAATATGTAATTATAAATTAAACAAAAAATGTATTTAAAATTATAAAAATATAATTATAGTTGATAAAAAATAATTTAAATTTTTAATTTTAAACTTCATAGGTTGGGAAAAAAGTTTAAATTTGGATGTCAAACAACCATATTAATATCTCACTACTTTTTGCATAGGTGATTGCTAAGCCTATCAATAATACCACAACTTTCTGCATCGAAAATTGTTAAGCATATTAATAATATTTTGTTAATCATATTAATAATATTTATTATTATATAATTAAACTAATAATTAAACGTGTTGGCCTGCCCGCCCTGCCTGCCAACACGTTTTTATAATTAAATTAAAATAAATTAAAATTTTAACATAAAATCTTTAAATATACATGTATAACCAATTAAAAAGATTTATAAAAATCATAAATTAAAATAAAAAAGATTATATAAAAATATGTATAACTAATATAAAAAGTTTTAAATTTTAAATTTAAATAAAAAACGACAGTTAAAGGTGGAAAACTGAGCTCGGCCCGGAGGGCCGGCCCGCCAATATATTTTTATAATTCAATTAAAATTTTATCCTTCTTCTTTTATAATTAAATTACTAAATTTGATTTTAATTTTTTAAATATAAATTTATAAAATTCCAAAGATTAATGACACTAATCCTTGCAAAAAATAATAATTTATATAAAATGCTAACAGTTAGAGATGGAAAACTGGGCTCGGCCCCGAGGACCGGCCCACCAATATATTTTTATAATTCAATTGATACTTTATTCTTCTTCTTTTATAATTAACTTACTAAATCTGATTTTTATTTTTGTAAATAAAAATTTGTAAAATTCAAAATACTAAAGGAATAAATCCTTTCAAAAAAATAATTATTTACATTAAATGCTGATAGTTAAATTTTACAAACTGGGCTTGGCCCAGAGGGCCTGCCCGCCCCACCTGTCAACACGTTTTGATAATTAAATTCCTAATTCAGATTTCAATTTTTATAAATACTAATTTATAAAGTTTCAAATACTAAGACACAAATCCTTGCAAGAAAAATTATTTATTATTATTTTGTAAATCTAATCGTAATAAATAAAAGTTCATCTCTGAGATAAAATATAAAAACCTAGACCCAACTATAAAAAATTTTTATTGAGGATACATATAAAAACCTATTACATGCAAATAGTTAGAGCTGGCAAACTGGGTTCGTCCCGGAGGGTCAGCCCACCAACATATTTTTATAATTAAATTAAAATTTCACTATTCTTTTTTTATAATTAAAATTTCACTATTCTTTTTTTCCCGTGCATCGCACGAGTTATACTTAACTTTGAAGGAGTTTTTTATATAGGTGCTGATTTGGAATATTATTCAAGAAAACTTAACGTTCTTAATGAAAAATTCATGTTATTCATGGTCAACGTAAAAAAAAATGGAGTCATATAATGAGCCAAGATATCATGTTTCAAGTGTTTCAAGCAGCGTAGCTATTGTCACCTCATTCGTTAAGTCTTTGGTGGAACCAAATGTATATTGTTGTTTTTTTAAAAATTTATCATCATGGATTGATTTGATGCTGTTTAGACACATTTGTTCCATTCTAAGCAAAAAATATGACTCATACAATACCATTTGATTAATTTGCTTTCAAATCCCTTTCAGGCAACGTTTTTTGGGTTCTAAAAAAAATTAACCTATTTTTTTGCTGAGACTATTACTTATGGATGTTAACATATTAGCGTAATTTATTTAATGAACATTTTCATTTTATATCGTAGGCATAAATATGATGGTAGAAGAGAATGTTTCTGGTGATGCATAAACATAAAAAAATCACATGTTTGGTATGTGTTGAACTCATCCCTCCAATGATTGCTACAGAATGATACTGAATTAACAGTGTTTTCTTATTATAGGTACAAGCTGATCTTTTAATTCCATATTTGCTTAGATCTGTTTGTTACCTTGATTTTATTAGTGGTTGTTATAGTTAGCAATAAGTTGTATGCTTTTTTTCTCTTTTTAGCCATCCTCATTTTAACATACTCATCGAGTAGATAACTATATTTGATTTGCATAATATTGATCACTCTGGATAGTAGATTTTTGTTTATGATTGATATTTGTAAAATTCTGGGTCAATGCTGTAGTCTTTTCCACCTAAAATATAAAACAAGATAGCAACACGGGTTTTTGTAAGTATAAGATTTGTAGTGCAATTAACCAACCACGACGGACGACAAATATTTTGTTCTTTTTCCCCCGGGCATCGAACGGGTAATTCATTAGTTACCATTATATTCCATTACCGTTTCATTACTGTTATATTTCGTTACCGTTACATCACACCGTTATATTATATTTCATTATCGTTATATTATCTTCCATTAACGTTACATTCCATCCCCCGTCGGTGACTTACTCAGGGATCGGTAGGCATATCCGTAGGTGATCATCCTCATTGGTTTCCCCTTGCTGAAGAAAATCCCTTTCCATTATAAAAACTCAAAAAAACTAATAAGAAGAAGAAGAAAGGGTTTCTGAATTTTGATGATTTCATCTGAATCTGACTAAAAATCATTTGAATTTCCTATATAAAGGGAAGAGAAAGAGAATGGAATCAGAGTATTTGGTGAAACAAGAATTGGAGGAATTGCAGAAACAATTGGAGAAGAAGCAAAATTTTGAGGCTACTGTTTCGTCTCTCAAATCCATGCTCCAACACAAATATCCATCAGCTTCTCCCTCTCTCAGAAAATCCGTACGCTCGTCTCAATTCATTTTTTTTTATTCATATTTAAATTTCCCCTTATAACTCCATATAACTAGTTAGTGGTACATTCTTCAATTTAATTTTGTAACGTTTCAGGGTTTGGTTTATTTTTCTTTGTTTCTATGAATTTGGTTCCAAAGAACCGATTTTGAATTTGCTTGGATGGATAATTATGGTTATGTATGTAGTAATTATATATTAATATAAATAAATATTTCATGAACCAAGCTTACTTGGTTATGCAATAATTTTATCTAGAAATTCACCATTGGAAAGTTTGTAACATACAGTTCGTATTTATAAAATATTATATTAATCTAAAATTATTTAGTACTTAATTAGTATGCATCAACATCATGTATACTTTTGAAATATATGAAGATAAAAAAAATGAAAATAAGAAATTTTTGATTATATTCTTATTCTTGTTTAATTTTTATTAGATCTGACAAAAACAATCTAGATAATAGACAATGGCTGGATTGATAAAAATCACATTCTAAGAGAAAAGTCTTTAGTTTGATTCCTTCAAGTGATTTTTCATTGGAATCAAACTAAAGACTTTTCTCTTAGAATGTGATTTTTATCAATCCAACCATTGTCTATTATCTTGATTGTTTTTTGTCAGATCTAATAAAAATTAAACAAGAATAAGAATATAATCAAAAAGTTCTTATTTTCATTTTTTTTGATAAACATTTTCATACATTTCAAAAGTATACATGATGTTGATGCATACTAATTAAGTACTAAATAATTTTAGATTAATATAATATTTTATAAATACGAACTGTATGTTACAAACATTCCAATGGTGAATTTCGAGATAAAATTATTGCATAACCAAGTAAGCTTGGCTCATGAAATATTTATTTATATTAATATATAATTACTATATACATAACCATAATTATCAATCCAAGCAAATTCAAAATCGGTTCTTTGGGACCAAATTCATAGAAACAAAGAAAAATAAACCAAACCCAGAAATGTTACAAAATTAAATTGAAGAATGTACCACTAACTAGTTATATAGAGTTATAAGGGGAAATTTAAATATGAATAAAAAAAATGAATTGAGATGAGCGTACGGATTTTCTGAGAGAGGGAGAAGCTGATGGATATTTGTGTTGGAGCACAGATTTGAGAGACGAAACAGCAGCCTCAAAATTTTTCTTCTTCCCCAATTGTTTCTGCAATTCCTCCAATTCTTGTTTCACTAAATACTCTGATTCCATTCTCTTTCTCTTCCTTTTATATTGCAAATTCAAATGATTTTCAGTCAGATTCAGATGAAATCATCAAAATTCAGAAACCCTTTCTTCTTTTTCTTAGTTTTTTGAGTTTTTATAATGGAAAGGGATTTTCTTCAGCAAGGGGAAACCAATGAGGATGATCACCTACGGATATGCCTACCGATCCCTGAGTAAGTCACCGACGGGGATGGAATGTAACGTTAATGGAAGATAATATAACGGTAATGAAATATAATATAATGGTGATGTAACGATAATGAAATATAATAGTAATGAAACGGTAATTGAATATAATGGTAACTAGTGAATTACCCGTGCGATGCCCGGGGGAAAAAGAACAAAATATTTGTCGTCCGTCGTGGTTGGTTAATCGCACTACAAATCTTATACTTACAAAAACCCGTGTTGCTATCTTGTTTTATATTTTAGGTGGAAAAGACTACAACATTGACCCAGAATTTTACAAATATCAATCATAAATAAAAATCTACTATCCAGAGTGATCAATATTATGCAAATCAAATATAGTTATCTACTCGATGAGTATGTTAAAATGAGGATGGCTAAAAAGAGAAAAAAAACATAGAACTTATTGCTAACTATAACAACCACTAATAAAATCAAGGTAACAAACAGATCTAAGCAAATATGGAATTAAAAGATCAGCTTGTACATATAATAAGAAAACACTGTTAATTCAGTATCATTATGTAGCAATCATTGGAGGGATGAGTTCAACACATACCAAACATGTGATTTTTTTATGTTTATGCATCACCAGAAACATTCTCTTCTACCATCATATTTATGCCTACGATATAAAATGAAAATGTTCATTAAATAAATTACGCTAATATGTTAACGTCCAGAAGTAATAGTCTCAGCAAAAAAATGGGTTAATTTTTTTTAGAACCCAAAAAACATTGCCTGAAAGGGATTTGAAAGCAAATTAATCAAATGGTCTTGTATGAGTCATATTTTTTGCTTACAGTGGAACAAATGTGTCTAAACAGCATCAAATCAATCCACGATGATAAATTTTTTAAAAAACAACAATATACATTTGGTTCCACCAAAGACTTAACGAATGAGGTGACAATAGCTTCGCTGCTTGAAACACTTGAAACATGATATCTTGGCTCATTATATGACTCCATTTTTTTTTACGTTGACCATGAATAACATGAATTTTTCATTAAGAACGTTAAGTTTTCTTGAATAATATTCCAAATCAGCACCTATATAAAAAACTCATTCAAAGTTAAGTATAACTCGTGCGATGCACGGGAAAAAAAGAATAGTGAAATTTTAATTATATAAAAAAAATAGTATAAAAATAAAAATATATTGGTGGGCCGATATAGTGGGAGCAGATTTCTGAGTAGGGAGAGTAAGATAACAAGAATGTAGAGAGGGAAGGAGAATTGAGAGAGAAAGAGTTTTCTGAATATAATTCCATATCATTCCTCATGTCCTCATGCACTATTTAAATAGTTGGGTTGCAAAATAGAAGTTTGTGGGCTAAAATAACTAGTGGGCTGAAATTTTAAAAGGCTTTGGGATCCATTAACCTAATACATAGTCAGACAAATAGATGGGCTTCCTCTTCCTACGTGGGCTATTGTCAACTGAGTTTATTGGGCTTTTGTTGCGGCCCGTTACATCACCCACCGCTGCAATTACAGACTTGTCCTCAAGTCTGAGCTTATCCCCAACACGTGGGTCTGGTTGCGTGTCCTCGAGCCGTGGGACATTGGGACGTGGGAGTGCAGTCTGCGCACTGGTGCCTTGGGACGCGGCTTGCGAATCCAACGGCTGAGCACGTACCGGCACAGGAGGCGGTATCTGAGCCGTTGATGCTTTCTCACAGGTGCGTGACAGCTGGGGTGCATCTAAGAAATCGTGGGGTGCAGATTGTATTGAAACGGGTGACGCACTGTGGACCGTAGATCCTGGAAGCTGAAAAGCTGGTTATTTGAGACCAGTTGAAGTTATCATACCTTCGGTGTCTTCAGCTGCTCCCTTTACTTGAGTTCCTCTACCCTCGTTCTCATCCCCTTCCAACAAACCATCGTGACCTTTAATCGTTGAGCAAATGTCTTCAGCTGCTCCTTTCACTGGAGTTCCATTACCCTCGTTCTCATCTCTTTCCATACCGGCAGTATGACCAATGACTTCTTTGCCCGTAGTTGCTCGTGCAACCGGAGATGGTACTATAGCTTCTTTATCCTCCCATGTCGAGTCTTCCGGCGGTAGAGCCTCCCACTGGACCAAGACTTGTGGTACTAAAACCCCCCGGCGCCAGATCTGCCGCTCTCCCACCACGGCGCAAGGTTTATGGATGAGAGGAGTGTCCTTTGCTGCCAGAGGAAGTGGGTGAATCTTCAAAAGATGAATGGAGCGGTACGGTTTCAAAGCCGAAATATGAAATACCGGATGTATGCGAGCCGTCGGTGGTAACTTGAGACGGTAAGCTACGGCTCCGATACGCTCTTCTACCTCAAACGGCCCATAATAACGCAGAGCCAACTTTTGAGAGGAACGTCGCGTTACAGACAGCTGTCTGTAAGGTTGGAGACGAAGCAAAACCAGATCACCCGAGGTAAAATCCAGTCTTTACGTTTTTTATCTGCTTGAGCTTTCATCCTTTTTTGAGATCTGAACAAATTTTCTTTCAATGAACTGATGAGGTGCATACGGTCGGCCAAAGTAGATTCAACAGCCTCATTTTGGGAAGATCCCAAACAGTAGGCCATAAGATTGGGAGGTGCTCGCCCAAACATGGCCTGGTAAGGAGTAGTGCCAGTAGACAAGTGAAAAGACGTGTTATAATGATACTCCGCCAGGCTTAAAAACTTAGACCAAGATGCTGGATGAGAATGCGAAAACGCACGAAGGTAACTCTCTAAACACCTGTTAACTCTTTCTGTTTGCCCATCCGTTTGAGGGTGATAAATTGAACTGAATTTGAGAGTTGTTCCTTGTAGTTTGAATAGAGATCGCCAAAAATCACTGAGAAAAATCGGATCGCGATCCGAAACAATGGATTCTGGTATCCCATGGAGCTTCCCAACAAAGTCCCAAAAAAGCTGCGCCACCGTAACGGCCGAGTAGTGACGGGGAAGTGCAATGAAATGGGCCGCCTTGGACAATCTATCAACCACCACCATGATAGTTGTGTGACCCGATGATACAGTTAAATGGGTTATAAAGTCCATGCTTACATCAGCCCATAACTTTTCTGGGATTTGTAAGGGCTGTAACAGTCCCAGGGGTGGATGATTCGGGGCTTTTAGTTTCTGGCATGTATCACAACTAAGAATAAAAATCTTAACATCTCTTCTTAATCCCTTCCAGGTGAAATTGCTGGAAATGCGATGTAGCGTAGCTTGGATGCCAGAGTGGCCCTTGAACAGAGCTATGAAATTCCTGAAGAACATGTTGGATCAGAGTCGAACCAGCAGGAAGGAATATGCGGCAGCGATGGAAGAGAATACCGTTACGCAAACGCCAATCAGCAAAATCATTTGGTCGTTCCTTAATGTCTGTAATTAACTTCACAGTATAGGGATCTGTCACGTACTCGGACTGTAATAATTTTGTATTATGGAGGACTGGGCCAGTAATGGCCAGGAGGTGGGGCATGTGAGTTGTCGGTCCCCCTTCAGGAAGCCGGGAAAGGCAGTCGGCCACAACGTTGGTCTTACCGCTCTTGTAAGTTATTGTGTAATGGAAACCCAAGAGCTTAGCAAGAAATTGTTGTTGCTCTGGTGTTTGGATAACCCGGTTCATCAGGTTATGCAAACTTTTGTGATCCGTCTGAATGATGAAATGTGAGCCCAGGAGATACTGACGCCATTTTCTCACGGCTGAAGTAATGGCGAACATCTCCCTCACATAAACGGACTGATTTTGCATCGTAGGTGATAGTTTGCGACTGTAGAAGGCAATAGGCTTCTCTCGCTGCAACAAAACCGCTCCAATGCCCACCCCTGAAGCATCTGTTTCGACCACAAATGGTTCAGTGAAATCCGGAAGGACCAAAATGGGTGCTGTGGTGAGAGCTCGTTTAATGGACGCGAAGGCATCAGCAGCAAGCGATGTCCACGAAAACCCTTTTTTGGATAAGAGATCTGTTAAAGGGGTCGCTAAGGAAGCGTATTTCTTAATGAATTTGCGGTAATATCCCGATATACCGAGAAAAGCGTGCACCTGGGTAGTGTTAGTGGGAACCGGCCACTCCAATATGGCCTGTAATTTTTCTGGATCAGGGACCACCCCCGAGCCCGCAATGACATGGCCCAAATATGGAATAGATTGTGCCGCAAACATGCATTTCTCCCTTTTTACATAAAGAGAATGTGCGCGTAATGTGGCTAACACCTTCTCCAAATGAAGGAAATGTTGTTCTGTAGATGAGCTGTATACCAAGATATCATCAAAAAAAATAACCACAAATTTTCTAAGGTAAGCAGCAAAAATAGTATTCATAGTTGCCTGAAAAGTAGATGGGGCATTTGAAAGGCCAAAAGGCATAACCACAAATTCAAAGTGCCCATGATGGGTGCGAAAAGCTGTTTTGTGAATGTCGGCTTCATGCATGCGGATCTGGTGGTAGCCCGAACGGAGGTCCAATTTAGAAAAAAAAAATTGCCCCATAAAGCTCATCGAGCAACTCATCAATTGTGGGAATGGGAAATTTGTCTTGGACCGTAATGGCATTTAGAGCTCGATAGTCCACACAAAAACGCCATGTGCCGTCCTTCTTTTTAACCAACAAAACCGGGGAACTAAAAGCATAATGGCTAGAACGAATCACGCCTGTGTGTAACATATCAGTCACTAATTTCTCAATTTCCGTTTTCTGGTAGTGTGGGTATCGATACGGTCGAACCTGGACCGGTTTGGCATCAGGTAATAAGTGAATGTGATGATTGTACCCACGATCAGGAGGTAAAAAGATGGGTGGTTCAAAGACATCAGAAAATTCTTGTAAGATGTGATTCAAGGCTGAGCAATTAGCAGCAGATGGTTGAGGTGGTGGCGGTAAGTCCGAATTGGATGTGAAACACATCAGGCATGTAGAAATGGAATCATTCAACACCAATTTCTGTAGTTGGGAGGAGCTAATATGGCTCGGAGTAACACTCATATTACCCTGAAGTAGAACCTGTGAGTTGTGATAAGAGAAAGACATAGTTAATGCTGAATAATCTGTAACAATTGGGCCCAAGGTAGATAACCATTGGACACCCAAAACCACATCTGCCCCTTTAAGGTCAAGGACATATAGATCAATCATGAACACATGGGATTGTATATCAACAGGAATATTGTGACAAATCGCAGAACATAAAAGAGCATCCTCATTCCCCACATGAACTTTGAAGGGGAAATAACATGTAGTGTTAAAGGGAGATGAGAAGCCATGCGGTGAGTGATAAAATTGTGAGTACTACCACCATCCACCAGAATCTGGATTGGATGACCACCAACGTTACCCTGCAAGTCAAGGACGGTGGTTGAGCGGTAGCAATACTAACTGAGCCGAAAGCAAAC
>JAVKPL010001736.1:0-17037 GCA_032173675.1 Gastrolobium villosum
ATCACGGTTCCAGTCAGGCTCGTGACGTTAAACAAGCGCTTGCTGGGAGGCAACCTGGTGGAAATTTTTTCAATTTGTGTAGTTTAGATGTTTGTTTTGACAAGAGCCGAGAATTGGATGAAATTTTTGAAGCCCACGCTGGTAGCTTGGTTCCCATGCTAACAGCGTGGAGCACAAGAAAAAGCCAGAGGGTCCCGCGCTGATAGTGTGTACCCCGCGCTATCAGCGCCATAATTCAAGAAAAGGCAGAGGAATCCACGCTCATGGCGTGGTTCCCACGCGATGAGCGTGAGAAAAGAAGCCACGCCCGCAGCGTGGATATGTCGCTCTGAGCGCTAGAAAGGAAAAACACGCAGTAAAACCCGCGCTGAGAGCGCGGGAATGGCGCTCTGAGCGCCAGAAGGGAAATTTGGCCAATGGTACCCGCGCTCCCAGCGCGAAACCCACGCTGCGAGCGCGGGAGTCGCGGCAGTTTTTTTTTTAAAGAGTCAAAACCCTATTTCATTTTATCATTTTCCTTCCTCTTCCCCAAAGCTGCGCAACCACCTCCTCTTCTCCTCTTTCCTTTCTTTTTCTTATCACACACACCCCACCACCACAACACACCTCATCACCACTATAATCCTTCTTTCCTTACATTGTCCCTCTCTCTCAAAGGGTGTGGGTTCCCATTGGTGCTGAGTTTGATTCTCAAAGCTCAAGGTTGAATATTTCTCTCACAAATAATAAACAATGGCTGGTGAAAAGGTAAGTTTGATACTTGATTTATTAATGTGTTGGTTGTTTGATGAGTTTCCATGGTTATATGCATGTTGGTGGTATTTGCTCTTTCATGATGATATTGGTTGCACAAATCTGGAGTTGCATGCAAGGTGTTTGTTCAAATGTCTCATAAGAAAATTCAGAATATTCTGAACTTTTATGTTGATGGTTGTTCAATAATGGTCTGTTCAAATGGTATTTGATGGTGTCATGGAATGTGAGTGTGGTTAGGTTTTGTTTATTATGCATGTTAAGTGTTTGATAAATGATCTGAGTTAAAATCCCTAACACATTTTCATGTAAGGTCATACCATGTGTAGATATTGATATCTGGATTACATGATTTACATAGCCATTGCCATGACAACATGAACATGTTAAGTTATTCATTCATGATTTGATTCTGATTGCACCTGGCTTGGATTTACACCATGATGACTCATTGCCATATGATAAGTAAGCTGCACAAAATGATAAATATGGGAATTGGGTTGTTTACATGCTTAATAGTTACAACTGTCCTGTATTTTATTGTGTTGGATTTTTCTGAGTACAGGGAAAAAAGACCGCCAAAAAGACTACTGGTGCATCTGGCACAAAAAGGCCTAGAGCCCCTGCTCTGGTCGATTTTGATAGCAACCGGTTTCTAACTCCGGAAGCACAGGACCGGTACAACAACTGGTTTTTTGAAGAAAAAGATAATTCAAGAAAGAAGGATTAGTAGTTTTTTGGCGGACGACTGTCCGGTAAGCATGACAATTCAGAGGAGAGGATGGAACAAGCTGGTTCAGTTCCCAAGGGCAAGCTGCAGTACAATTTTGCGCGAATTCTGCGCAAATGCTGATAAAGATACGGTGGACAGAACAAGGAAGAGCTGGGTAAGGGGGAGAGAGGTCTCCTTTACAGCTTTCCAGATAGAGAGGTTCCTGAACACCTCCTGGGAAGCCACACAGTCCTGTTACTTTACGGACACATTCAACAGGATGCAGCCTGTTGAAGGAGTGTATAGGGAAGAAATGCCTGCTTTGGCTGCAACAATCCGTGAGGGTATTACTCAACCTCACTCCGCTTGGAAATCCAAACATGGTCAGCCGGATGTACCAGAGAAATTGGATCGGCTGGACCTCAATGAAGAGGCAATTTTCTGGCATTCCTTCATCAATTCCACAATCATAGCTTCCACTAATTTCAGCAATGTCAATGTGGAAAGGCCAGTGCTGCTTTATACTCTGCTAGGGGACTATAATCTGCACATTGGGGCTATTCTGTCTGATAGGATAGTCCATATCATTACTCAAGGGTGACCAGATTTTAGTTTGGCTCATTGCTTACTCATTGAGCAACTTTGCATCCAGGCAGGAGTGGACACACCTAAGGATGAGCCAAGACATGTGAAAATAAAAAAGGATCTGACCCAAAACCACTTTAATGATATGCAAAAGGAATCCAGAAGGCAAGCTATCTGGAAAGCATCTGGCAGTGCTGTTCCACCACCTCCCCCAGTCTCATCTACACCTCCGTCTGTTGACTCTCAGTTGCTTCAGCAATTGATGGTTCAAAGCAATTATATGATGAGTATGTTGGAGCGACTGTTCCTGGACAGAGCAATTGACACAGCTGGGTTGATGGCTCAAGTTCCACCCACTTCACAGGCTGGTCCATCTATGCCTTCCGCTGATGATGATGATGTGCTTGGAGATCTGGAAGCTAATGATGATTTCATGGATGATATTTGAGCTTTATTTTTTCACTATCACCCACTGTACCTTGAAAACACTGTTGATGATTTCATGGAACACACACATACTTTTTACATTTTGAAAACAGTGTTGAAAATATTGCTGCAATTTGACTTTGGTTCAGTTTTCATGATTATTCTTTTTTAAAAATTAACAAGTATGTGTGTATTCCATCTGGCAGAATTAGCTATCATCTAGAATAGTTTGTTGCTGAGGACAACAACATTCTAAATCTAGGAATTGTCGCATAGGATGTTGAATGCGAGATTGGTAAATACTGTGGAACTACACCATACACCATGGAAAAGACGTCTTGTTTTGAAAAAAAAAGAGAAAGAAGAAACAACAACAATTCTCAGGTTTAAATGTGCTTGATTGAATTTTGGAATACAATGCATAAACTTCTGGCATGACATTGTATAGGCAATTTCTTTCAACTGGTATGTCTGAATTTTATGCTTGAATGATTAATAATGCCTAAT
Source organism: Gastrolobium villosum (assembly GCA_032173675.1). Taxonomy (NCBI): domain Eukaryota; kingdom Viridiplantae; phylum Streptophyta; class Magnoliopsida; order Fabales; family Fabaceae; genus Gastrolobium; species Gastrolobium villosum. Next base: position 2,984 of record JAVKPL010001736.1, read on the forward strand.
GATTCTTTTGGAAGTCTAGTCTGACATCATAGCTGGTGAGTTTTTGTGCTTAAACACTTGTTTTATTCTGAGAGACTTCACTATGATAGCATTTCAGAACTTGCTCAGTTTCTCTAAAGATGCATGCACTGATTGAAATGATTAAGGCAAGTTTTATTCTGTTAGCCATGGCCAAATACTACACCCAGATAAAAATTTTCATTGCTAACCTCCTTTGAGCCTGAACCTTTTTGTTCATAATTCTTGTTGATTAATGCTTAGCCATATTCCGATTGTCTTACCCTAATTGAGATTGAATCACTGATGCTTTGGAATGAAAACAAAGAAATTGAGGTAAGCTCCACAGAGATCAATAAAAAGAAAGGCAAAGGAAGTGTGCTCTTAAAAAAGGAGAAAAAGAAAAAATGGGTGAATGTAAAGAAAATGAGGCTAAAAAGGAATTAATTCCCGAAATTCTGTGGGAATGTTAGTGGAGTAAAGCAAATAAGTTGAAGGTGTAATACCAGTTTTTCAATCTCATTGTTGCTTCAGCTACTATCCATAAATTCCTACCCTTTAGCCTGACCAAGTTATAACCTGTGAAGTCCTTTTGATCAATTGTGCATGTGTTAATGTTCCTCATCTTTAGGAACTTGAGAATATGATCAAGCTTATGATAATGTTATTGCTGTGATAGATTGAGTGATTGTTATTCCCCCAAACACTTGAGTATTGAGCGTTATATGATTATCTTGGTGAGGGGTGTGCAAACTAGATTCTGATCTTTTCAAAAAAAAAAAAGGCATTGTTAAAGTTCTTTGCATTAATTCAGTCATGCTTAGTATAGTGATCTAATGATTGGATGTACGATGTTATGTTGGATTAATTGATTGTTTCCTGGATTGAGTCTTGTACATTGCTAGGGACAACAACGTTTAAATCTGGGAATTATTTGATATGCGATCAGCATATAAGAAATTACAAGACAAAAAGAAGAAGAAAGTGACTCAATAGATGCAAGAAAGGCAGAAAAACTGTTAAAATTATCCAAAGTCTGAATATCAGGTGTTACACTGAGTTTGTACTGATCTCACAGGAAGGATGCAGTAAAAGAAGTCAAAAAGGACAAAGAAGAGCTAAAAGCCCACGCTGCCAGCGTAGGTATGCCGCTCACAGCGTGGGAAGCAAGAATTGGGCAGAGGCTCCCGCACTGAGAGCGTGAGATCCGCGCTCACAGCGCGGGGGACCAAAAAGAGGCAGAAGCTCCCACGCTCACAGCGCGGGAATGGCGCTGTCAGCGTGGGAGACGCGAAAGATTGGAATTCAAATTTGAAGAATTAGGTCAAAGTCTCTTATAAATAAGAGACTCAACCTCATGGAGACACACCCCCAAAAACCCTAAAGAGGCAGATCCGGCTTGGAGAAGGAAGGAAGGCGTTCTTCGTGTTCGTCGTCCCGTTCTTGTACTTTTCTTCTATTTTATTTTCAGTTGATGTTGAATTCAGATCAACGATCATGATGTTGATTGGCTAGATCTATTTTCTGTAGTCAGGGCCATGATCCCTTTGTGAACAATTGGTACAAGGATTGAATCACTTTATGTGTTGATTTTAATATACTTCATCATTATCTTGTGCGTATTGATATTATTTCTGTTAGATCTGATCAACCTAATAGGGGATGATATTTTGGGAATTAGGGTTTGCAATAGGAATATTGGAATGCTGATTCTGAAAGGAGATGAAGATGATGATTCATGCATGTTCTAGGAATAGACTTGTATGAATTGCAGTCGTGGGATTTATCTACATACTGCTTATTTTCATGCAGGATTACTAAGGGATTAGGATTCCAATTGAATTAAAGGGTTAGATCACTAAGGGATTGGGATCTAACTAATTATTTTAAAGATCATAATTTGTATGAGTTGGTAATTTCGATAAATACTGTGAATCAATCCAAAGTAAAATTGGGAGCATTTGGTGAATGTACCCTGGCTACAGTGCTTTTCTCACTTCTTTTACAAAAACATTTCCTTCATATTCTTATTTTAAGTCTTTCTCATAAAAACCTAAAAACAAGTCTTTTACTTTTTAATTAGTTACAATATTTGTGAAACCACAAATCGATTCATCTAACTTAAGAAGACTGGTTATCGTAGTAATTGTTTTACAATCCCTGTGGAGACGATCTTACTTATCACTTTTATTACTTAGAACGATCGGTATACTTGCCGAGTTCGCAACAAAAGCCCACACTTACATTTACTTACAAGAGAGTCCTTTTAGGGATGTCTCTCTCTGATATTAACCTTATAGAGTTCCATATAAGGTTAGCTCCTAGTTCAATACACCACCAGAAGTTCCTCATAGGGCTGGCTCCCACAAAGTACATGCATATATATATATATATATATATATATATATATATATATATATATATATATATATATAGGGATAGGATATTGTAACAAACAAATAATGTTACTACCAATGTTACTACCATATCTTAACCGTTGATTTCCGTCAATCAAAGTTTATCATTTTTCAAATCAAACTCATTAATTAATTATTAATTCGCAATAAATAATAACCGTTGATTGGCGGAAATCAATGGTTAAGATATGGTAGTAACATTATTTGGTTGTTACAATATCCTATCCCATATATATATATATATATATATATATATATATATATATATATATCTACATACATTTTTATTGGCAAGAGAATCATCATGAACATACATTATCATCATTCATCAATGCATCATACTATGTTCTAATCTACAATGCACACCCAATGGAGCATGGTGGAACAAATAAAGGGACTAACCCTAAGGTCTAGAAGTTTACCTCTCGTAGACTTTTGTTCCAAGCTTTCTCTAACTTCAAGAGACTCTATCAATCAATTCCACACAAAGAAAAACTATTCCAAATTTGGAAATGCGATCAATAATACATCATACACATGAAACATTAAGCTATTAGCTAGAAATTTATCATAATTACTCATTAAATGACTTACCCTATTCTTGGAAAACCAAGAACCTGGTTTCAATCCAAGGAAGACTTCAATGGATGCTCCTCCACCAAGATATCACTTGGCTCAACACTACACCATCAAACAACACAATATCCATCATCAAAATCCATCACTCAGCCAAAATTTTGAAATTCATTATTCACCAAAAGTTTAGATTTGTCAAATCTTCATGAAAACTTGAAATGAGTTGGATTTTCTTACTATATAACTCAAAAGAGAAATAGGAGAAACACTTTGCAACCTTCAAGGAGTTGTATCATTCATCCAACTCCAAGATAATAAATTCTCTCTAAACTTTGGAGGAAAATATTTTTCTCTACAAAGGCTCTTACTTGAAACTAACTAGCGGATTTTGCTCCTAGTGGAAAATCAAGCATCTTTCATGAAGATTCTTAAGCACTTCCATGGGTCTAGCTAAAAATGGATTTGCAAGCTCACTAATAATGGCCAAAGTCGGTTTAGAGAAAAAGATGTCGATGGTGATGAATTGATTTTGTGACTAATGATGTGTTTAATTCATGGGAAAACTTCAAAACCCCTTCTATTGTTTCACGTAAAATCACTTACCCCTTTGTGGTTTTTTTAAAATCACTTTCCATCATGACTCTAAATATCTTGTCCATGGATTGTAGCCACCAATGGATCATAACATCCATCAAAAGAAGGGGGTTTATGCTTCCTAAAAGCAAACAATCCTCTCTCATTAAACTCTTCATCTCCATCCTCCAACTTGACCAGAGACAAGGAATGAGTAGCTTAACGGCTAGCCTCACCACTAGCACTTGGAGTGTGATGATCGACATCTGTCACAGTATTACCCACTCTACCTTCTACATGCAGAATATGTGGAGTAGGTGTAGCAGCATGAGTAGGAGTGGGTAGTCTATTATCATTTCTAGCATCCCTCATAGCCCTGAACTCAACCATTAAAGCATTCATCACAGTTTAATTTGTCGTCATCGCATCTTTACTATCTTTCATCAGAATCTCATTTGCTTGAAGGTTTGCAGTCATTTCCCTTTGCATAGCTGCCATAGTGGCCGCCATAGGATCATATTGCAACTAGTATTAGTTGCCTCTTGGCCCCCACGATTTATAACCAAAGTCGCCAAGACAAGATTTGACGGATCATTGGCATTACTTGCCTCAAGATAGTTGTTCATGATTGGTATTCTTTCTGCAGATTTCTATCAGCCATTTAAGGAACATGAACTTGAACAGAGCACTGAGGTTCAAATAATATTTCCAGCTGAACCATATCCGGTAATTATGATAGAAAAGACTTTTCTTAGTGAAATGACGGTTTTTGGATTGTTTGGGATCATTTTTTTTCATTTGATAAGTGGTTACAAAACGAATCTTCTGAATAATTTTTTGTTATCAACTTGGATAGATCAGTGCCATACATGGTTTTCTATATATTTACTTATGTATTGTTTGTTGCAGGTCTTCTGTGAATTTGATTGGGAATTAGATGAACTTGAGGTAATGAATTAACTTTGTGGTGTTTGTAGTTTAGAATATGTCAGATTAAGCCAGCTAACAGTTGCAGTTTAGAAATTATAGTATCCGTTTACAACTTACAATCATATAATTGCCAATTTTCATGAAGCTTGACATTATTCAGCAGGAAATTTAATGTTTCTTTTGCTTGTCATTTTGCAATTCCTATTGCGGACAATAATTTGCTGCATGTTGCTATGTTATTGGGTTCTAGTAATCTTGACTTATCTGCATTCTGTGATGGAGATTGTGGGACATGAGAGAAAGGCCTTTTATTTGTCCTTTTTTTATGTTTTTCACTCTTTCTCTACCTTATTGCCCTCTTAGTAGAAACAGGGTAAAAATAAAGGGCAACTGGAAAATAAAATAACAATGAGCAATGGCCTCTATGCACTTATTTGTTATATATTATGCTGGAGTTTACTGATAATTTAGAGTTGTCAAAACGGGCCACCCCGGCCCGTTAGGCCCTAGCCCGCGCGGGCCAGGGCCAAAAAGCCCACAGGGCCAAACAGCCCACATATTAACCAGCCCGCACGGGCCAAAAACTCATATAACCCAACGGGTTAGGGCCAGCCCGCGGGCCACATTACAAAATATTCTGCACCATTTTTCTATTGGTCTTTACGTAATCAAATGTAATGATATTTTGCATGTTATATGATCCGATCGGATTTCATTTCAATTCAAGTTGAAATTTCAAACCACTTTAATAATTCCAATGCCAAAAACCATGTTCAATCAAATGTGTGGTTTGGGGCCTATTTGACAGCTCTATCTTCAACCTTAACCTTTAAATATAAATTCCAATTTCAATGATCCCTATATCAGATGTGGAAGCAGCTCAAACTGTTCTGTGTTATCAAGATCTCAAATCTCATAATACAAAGCAAAGCTTTCATCCAAGAATTCTCTGTTATACATCGCATTAGAGTTTTGCAGCAGATATTAACAGACTTGCCCTGATGCCAATTTTCCTCAAGGATCTTGCAATGCCTTTAGAACGAGTACCATAAGCATCCAACACTATAACCCTGGAACTGTCCTATAGGCCAGAGAAAATAAGATTCTGAGACATCATTTCTCATGCCAAACCTTCAAATCACATATAAAAAGTATTGATACACAAACTTCGAGTCATTGAATATAAATTACCATCTCTTACCATTTAATGTCCTTGAAAAAAATAAAATTATGAAACTGCCAAAAGACTATGCTTATTTTATAAATGATGAAACTGCCAAAAGACTATGCTTATTTTATAAATACCATATAACTTTAGCATTTAGTCATTGACATCTTTCTTGAGGTTCATTAGTTTCATGTCATGATATTGAAATAGAAGAAGGGGGGTACATATTGAAGGGTACATATAAATTACTGTTTAACAAAGAGTTTCTGGGTTATCCCACACTTTCAAGTAACTTTATTCAGAACACTAGACCCTGTTTCGATATACCAAGCTAAATACCTTAACAATCTTCAAATTTCGAATGATAATAGCGGTCAAGGAGTCATCGAGGTCTCTTCCACTCTGCAACAACCTGCGCATTGAGCCATCAACCTGGAAATTGCATTGAGCCATCAACCTGGAAATTGCATAATATGTTATTTTGGTAGTAGACAGATTACAGATTAATTGCTAATCCACCTAACAAGCGACCAAGATTCTGTACTTGTTCCATTTAACAAAGTTAAGGTCATACCACAATTATCCCACTGTGTAAGGAAAAGTGTAAAAGCACTGTGTTGCTTGACTTCCTTAATAACAAGCCAAACACCAACAAGACTAGCAGCTAGGAAGATTAAAGTTCTTGTATTTGCCCTATTCTATTTTCCATTGATAGTTAATTAATTAATTAATTACAGGTGATTATATTTTCCTGTTCGATTTTCTTCTTGTGACATTTTTTTATTTTTCTCGTTATTTTTTTATAGATTTGACACCAGTGTTTGTAGTGCCAACTGTCTGATTATATTTTCCTGTTCTATTTTCTGAACATCATTCAATCAGAGGTGTGAAGATTGGAACTAGCAAAAATTGGATTCAAGAAACAAAAAGGGGCAGTAAAAAAGAAGAAGAAAAACGAGTTGAAAAACCATACCTAGATAAAACAAATAAATGATCCAATTAAAGACCCAAAGACTCCCAGAATAGCCAAAAACCGGCATCTATAAATCACCTACAAAATTCATCGACCAAGACACACAAAAATCAGACAAAGAAGTACCCAATTTCAAAACCATTCAAAGGTAATAATAACTAAGGCTATATTCATGAAGCAAGATTTAGAATAATAACCAAATCAATGATTCCAAAAGCTTATCACAAAGAAGGAACCCCAGCAAGCTAAACTCATACCTTCTCAATGCCTTCCTCTATACCTTCCAGATTCCCTACCAACTTCTGAGTTGCAACAGAATCAAAACCAGAACCAGAAGAACAAGAATGATGTTCAGAAAGGAAAAGGGGCGTACCTTTGCAAAGAAGAAGAAGAACGAGTTGAAGAAAGAAGAAATCAGAAGAGAACAAGAATGAGTTGAACAATCTGTGAAGAAGAAGAACTAAGAGAAGAAGAAGAAGAAAAATCCCTAGTGAAGAAAAACGTTCATGAAGACGAAATTGGGAAATTAGGTTTTCATAAAAAAATGGGTTGGCCCACGGTTGGCCCTTTCATAACCCAAAATGAATGAGGGCTAAAAAAAGAGGGCTGAAAATGGCCCTATTATTTGGGGGCTAAAAAAAGGCAGAGATGAAAATGAGGGTTAAAAGGGTGCTCATACAGGAGGAGGTGTTATCAGAAGATCAAAAGGATGCCTTCAAGGTACCAAATAAGGGAACATATATAATTGATTTATAATTTCCATATCTTTTAAGGGGTAAGTTACACTGATACTTCTATTTTTTTAGGACTTTCTCAAGGTAAAGGTTCGTGAAGCAAAGAAAGCTAATAAAGAGGTACTTTTGCTTTCACCAAAAAAAAGAAAAAAAAAGAGGTACTTTTGGTGCTGTTGGTTCTGTACATAATGTGTTGCTTTCTGCTTTTTTACCTTATTTCCTCTCTTGTAGGCAAGGTAAGCTCGGAGAAAAGCCATTGAAGAGATGAGCGAGGAAAGTAAAGCTACAATGGAGAGTATGAGATTTTATAAGTTCTACCCTATTTCATCTCCAGATGCACCCGATGTATCAAATGTTAAGGTAGGTGTTTGGGCATTCTAATATGAGTTTTTATTTTTTTTTATTTTTTTTCCGCTGGAGGGATAAAAATGAAATTCATTAGGACTAAGAGATGATTAGAAATAGTTAGGAGGATAAATGATCCTACTTAAAATAAAAAGAAAATACAAACAATAAAACCACTAAAATAAACATCAATGAAATCTACCCAATCCCTCAACAACTTATCTGTGAGGGAGCCCCCCTCAAAATGACTATGTGCTTTACACCAAAGTAGAAGCCAATCTCCTAATCTTATCTCAAAGTAATGCTCTAATATGACATTCTTTAGTTTCAATTTCTTCTGCAAACATCCTAATTTGACCTTAGGGAGTCATCTTATTCTCTGACAAATTGGTAATTTCTTTAATAAAACGTTACTTGTAATGCATTTTGAGGGAGAAAGGATGGCATTTTAGGGGTATATGTGTACATATGTGTGTCTAATAAAGGATAACTGAGGTTCCAGAAAGCATTGATGGAAGGAGATGTTCAATTCCTCTTTTCATCTTTGAATTGTGCAAATGACGTAAATAATACAGGATGTACTTGGTTTAAAAAAAATTCAACTAGCTAATCCAAGTTAGAGGTATGAAATCATTGAACTATTAGCAACTGTACTTCTGTGGTTTGTTTTATCAAAATTTTAAAAGGATTAGCCAATATCATTTTAGTTTCTTTTTCATTTTTTTCTTCTTTTGATCAACCTGGTTCACATTTAATTTGATAATGCTTACAATTTATTTAAGGGAAAAGAAAAAAAACATAGCAACAGCTTTATGGCAGTACCCATTTTCTTTCCCTGAATATATATCCCTTTTAATCTGGTTCAGCACAAAATATGTTTGTTTCTTGGCATGAATGTTTTGAGTAAAGAACATACCTTTGGATAGATATATCTGATATGATTTATAAAAAAGAGAGACTATTCAGGGCAGGATAGCGGCTGATACTGAAATTATTATACTGTCTTGAATTTCTAGTTGATTACATCAGAATGCATTTACCTTGCACCTATAATGTTCATTGAGTATCATTATCTGTGTTTGCAGTCTCCATTCATAAACAGGTATTATGGAAAGGCTCATGAGGTTCTGTGATTGGCTCCAAGATAAAAAAGGAGATTTTCATGGCTTGTTTTGCCAACAGCATCGGAAATTTTGTTATATATGTAAGTTCTGGAGGCAACCCTCTGATGCCCATCAAATTTTCTTTGCCAGTGTTGTCTAAAGTGACATATAATGTAAAATTGTAGGTCATAAATCCTAGAGAAGTGAACTAGGTGTTCGGAAGCAGCAATTTGCTGGCTTTTGCTTGTCTTAAGATTATTCTTTTTCCCCGTCAAAATTGTGGTATCACTATAATGTAGAACTTAAAATAAAAACAACTATTTTCTTGTGGAGAAGACAAAACTTGTATTTCTCTTTTTCTTGTGATATATTGCTTACAATATGGATTAGTTTATATAGGCACTAGATTGCCTTTTCATGAACCAAACATTAAATTAGCCATAAACCACAAAACTAAACTTCCAACTCTTGGCCTCTCTAACTCTTGGCCTTTCACTTTCTCACAACTCTTGGCCTTTCACTTTCTTACAACTCTTGGCCTTTCACTTTCTTACAACTCTTGGCCTTTCACTTACCTAAACACATGACTCCTTAATTAAGACTATTAAATATAAAACTAACAAAACATTTAAAGTTTATTCAACAATTCTCCTTCATAAACTTAAATGGTTCTGCCATCTTTCATCACAAGCATCTTCTTACAATTGTTGTGCAGCAACGTCGGCAGTGGCTTTGTGAAGATGTCCCCGACTTGCTCTTGACTGGTCACGTGTGTTAGCTCCACATTTCCTTCCTTTACTTGATCCCGGATGAAGTGAAATCGGACGTCAATATGCTTGCTTCTTTCATGATTTACCGGGTTCTTGGCTAGCTCTATAGCCGACTTATTGTCAATTCGGATCACAGTTTGACCGACTTGTTTTTCCTCCAACTTGCTTAGCAAATTCCTGAGCCACATTGCATGACAAACACACCAAGATGCAGCTACATATTCAGCTTCACATGTCGACAGTGTCACAATAGGTTGCTTCTTCGAAATCCAGGTGAATGCCGTGTTGCCCATGAAAAACACATAACCAGCCGTGCTCTTTCGATCATCTACGTCTCCACACCAATCACTGTCAGAATATCCAATCAACTTGTATTTTGCCGAGCTCGAGTAGTGTAACCCGTGTGAAACTGTACCTTGAACATATCTCAGAATTCTCTTTACCGCCTTCCAATGTGTGTATCTCGGCTCCTCCATGAACCGACTTACTATGCCGACACTTAACGAGATATCCGGCCTTGTGCATGTGAGATAACGTAGGCTTCCCACCAAACTTCTGTACTTGCTTGCATCAACACGGTCTCCTCCATCAAACTTAGAGAGTTTTGAACCGGGTTCCATTGGTGTAGAAACTGGGTTGCAATCTTCCATCTTGTACTTCTTCAAAATCTTTTTTGCATAAGCCTCCTATGACACGAAGATTCCCTTCTCATTTTGTTTTACTTCCAAACCAAGAAAGAACTTCATCAAACCGAGATCTGTCATTTCGAACTCTCTTGTCATTGTGCTCTTGAACTCTTGTATCATCTTGGCATTGTTTCCCATAAAAATGAGGTCGTCAACATAAAGAGCCACAATTAACAAGTCTCCTCCATTTTTCTTGACATAAACAGCATGTTCATATGGACATTGTTCAAGTCCATTCTCCTTGAAATATTTGTCAATACGAGCATTCCATGCCCGTGGTGCTTGCTTCAACCCGTAAAGTGCTTTCTTCAATCTCAGCACCTTCTTCTCTTCTCCTGCCTTCATGTAGCCCGGCGGTTGTTCCACATAAACTTCTTCTTCAAGAACACCATTCAGAAATGCCGACTTTACATCCATTTGATGCATTGGCCATCTGTATTGAGCAGCCTGTGAGATGAGTAGCCGAATTGTCTCCATCCTTGTAACAGGGGCAAACACCTCGTCATAGTCAATTCCAGCCTTCTGCTTATAACCTTTTGCAACTAGTCGAGCTTTATATCGTTCTATCTCCCCTTGAGCATTCATCTTCTTCTTGAACACCCACTTTACTCCAATGGGCCGACTTCCTTCTGGTAACTCGGCTAACTCCCATGTGTTATTTCGGTCAATGGCTTCTATCTCCTCATCCATGGCATCTTGCCATTTCTTATCTCGGATGGCTTCTTCAAAACTTATGTTCTCAGAGTCTGCAAGAAGACAAACAAAATGTACCTCACTTGTTGACTCATATATGTCTTGTATGCTTCGCATCCTGGGTTGTCGTACCTCATCTTCATCATCAGAAGCTTCAGGACTTGCCGGGTTGATAATTTGTGTTGAGATTCTGTCTTCAAAGTTTACCTCAGAAGAATTGTTCCAGTCCCACTCATTTGCTTCATTGAGCTTTACATCTCTGCTTACTATGACTTTCTTGTTGACGGGGTCAAACAGCTTATACCCTTTTGTTTTTTCATCATATCTAATAAAAACATATTTCTTGCTTTTATCCTCGAGCTTGGTTCTGAGCTGGTCCGGTATGTGTGCATAGGCTATACTGCCAAAAACTCTGAGATGAGCCACTGAAGGCTTTTGACCGCTCCATGCTTCCTGTGGAGTTTTATCATCCAAGTTCGAATGTGGACATCGGTTCTGCACATACACAGCACACTGCACAGCTTCCGCCCAAAACTCCTTCGGCATCCTTTTGTTCTTCAGCATTGACCGAACCATGTCAAGAATAGTCCGGTTCTTCCTTTCAGCCACGCCATTCTGTTGTGGTGAGTATGGTGCTGTTAGAAACCTCCTTATCCCCTGTTCCTTACAGAAAGACATAAACGCTGTTGAGGTATATTCCCCACCTCTGTCAAACCGCACCGATTTGATATAGCTTCCTGTTACCTTCTCAATCATCACCTTGAATCTTTTGAACACATCAAACACCTCGGACTTCTCCTTCAGAAAGTAAACCCAAGTTTTCCGTGAGAAATCATCAATAAAGGAAATAAAATACTTCTTACCGCTGAAGGAACCCGGATTGATGGGTCCACACAAGTCGGTATGTATTAGTTCCAGAGGTTGCTTAGCCCGGAATCTTGCCATCTTCTGAAACGTGGTCCTGGCATGCTTGCCAAGTACACAACTCTCACAAAACTTTCCTTCAAAGTTGATGCCAGGTAACCCTTCCACCATCTTCTTCTTTGCCAACTCGGTTAGACCACCATAATGTAGGTGACCAAACCGGAGATGCCAAAGTGACGCCTTATCTTCCACCTCGGCTTGTAAACATTCAACCTGTATACATTTCAGATTTAGTTTATACATACGATTCTTACCCATTTGAACCCGAACTATCAGCCGACCTTGTTCATCTTTCAAATACAATACCCGGTCTTTCATAATAACCGAGTAACCTTTCTCCATCAGTTGACCCATACTTAAAATATTGCTTTTTAGGTCGGGTACATAGTACACATCTCGAATTGAGCCAATTAACCCGTCCTTTTGTAGGAAACAGATCGTACCTCGGCCTTTTACCTCAACCTTTGAGGCATCCCCGAACGAAACATGTCCGGTTTCCACCTTTCTCATCTCCTTGAAGAAGTGCTTATGTCCGCACATGTGGTTGCTCGCACCCGTGTCAAGATACCACTCCATGTCATCATCTGGACTTCCTTTACTGTGTGTCATTAACAAGACACCATCCTTCATCTCGCCTTCTGTGGCTAGGTTGGACGTCGCCTCCACCTTTTTCTCCTCTCTGCATTCTCTTGCGAAATGTCCGACTTTGCCACAATTGTAACACTTGTCCGAGTTACAATCTTTTGCATAGTGACCAAACTTTCCACATTTGTAACACTCGATGTTTGAATAATGTGACCGACCTCCTCGTCGACCTCGTCCTCTTCCTCTCCAGTTTTGTTGATTTGACTGTCCTACCTCATCACTATACACTTCTTGACTTCGGCCTCGACCTCTACCACCACGGCTAGTACCTCGTCCACCGCGGCCACGTCCTCTACCTCGAAAATTTTGAGAATAGAGCATCTTCTCATCTTTAATTGTTGCTTTGGTCTGAAGTGCCTGCTCAAGAGTTTCCTCCTCCTTCTTCTTTCTTTGTTCATGTGCTTCAAGGGAACCCGCCAACTCGTCAATGGTGAGTGTAGACAGGTCCTTGGACTCCTCTATGGCACAAACCACGTTTTCGAACTGGTCTGTCAAAGATCTCAAGATTTTCTCCACCACTCTAGTGTCAGGTATATCTTCTCCATTCTGTTTTAACTGGTTCACAATTCCTTGAACCCGGGCAACGAACCCGAATACTCCTTCTGTGTCCTTCATCTTCATTCCCTCCAACTCGGCACGAAGGGTTTGAAGCCGGACTTGTTTAACCCGGTTAGCTCCTCTATAGACATTTGCTAAGATGTCCCAGGCTGCCTTTGAGGTCTCACAATTTGCTATCTTCTCGAACCCGGATTCGTCTACAGCTCGGAAGAGCATGAATAACGCCAGCTTGTCTTTTGCACGCGTCTCTTTCAACGCTTTGGTTTGAGCCGCCGAATGGCCTCCAGTGTCCTGTGGTTCTACAAAACCTGCTTGAACATTCTCCCAAGCGTCCTGGGATCCGAGAAGAGCCTTCATCTGGATGCTCCAATTCTCGTAGTTCTCCTTCGTCAACTTAGGTAGTGCCATATCACTCCCCCTTTCCATAGCTCTGATACCAATTTGTGGTATCACTATAATGTAGAACTTAAAATAAAAACAACTATTTTCTTGTGGAGAAGACAAAACTTGTATTTCTCTTTTTCTTGTGATATATTGCTTACAATATGGATTAGTTTATATAGGCACTAGATTGCCTTTTCATGAACCAAACATTAAATTAGCCATAAACCACAAAACTAAACTTCCAACTCTTGGCCTCTCTAACTCTTGGCCTTTCACTTTCTCACAACTCTTGGCCTTTCACTTTCTTACAACTCTTGGCCTTTCACTTTCTTACAACTCTTGGCCTTTCACTTACCTAAACACATGACTCCTTAATTAAGACTATTAAATATAAAACTAACAAAACATTTAAAGTTTATTCAACAAAAATTAGATGTAAATGAAGACAATTCATTTAAAAAATAATTTATGTTATTTTGGTGAAGATTTAGACAGTTGCTTGCCTTAAGATTATTCAATGGCTTATAGGCAAGGGAAGCTCGGAGAAAAGCCATTGAAGAAATGAGCGAGGAAAGTAA
>JAVKPL010001737.1:0-16871 GCA_032173675.1 Gastrolobium villosum
ATTCAGCCCTAGAAAGGGTCCAAATACATTGAGTAGTTGCATTCAAAATTTGAATCAACTCACCCACTGATTCCCTCAACCACCAAATCTGAATGGAGGTTTGTTTTAGGTGATAAGATAACACTCTTATCACCTAAAAGTTGCGCACCAAACAGCCTAGGGAGAGCCTCCAAAGATGTTTCTTCATCCAAGGAATATGCTCCAATAAGATCCTGTCTTATCCTTTTGTTATGAAACAACTTTTCAAAACCAATTCAAATTCGAATTCAAACACTTGAATTCAAACGTTCAAACATTCAAATTCAAAATTCAAAATTCCAAATTTCAAATTTCAAATTCAAAATTCGAATTTCAAAATTCAAATTCAAATTCAAATTTCAAAATTCAAATTTCAAATTTCAAATTTCAAATTCAAAATTCGAATTTCGAAATTCAAATTCTAAATTCAAATTTCAAAATTCAAATTTCCAATTCAAAATTCGAAATTCAAATATTTGATTATTAATTTAACTAATTAAATTAATTAGTAATGGCTTGGACTATCCAAGCCCATTACTAAACTCCATGCACCACCCACCCATTTAGGTGGGCTCCCAAACAGCTTCTTGGGCTAATAACATTATTAGGCCCAATACCTTTAAAGCTAGTCCATCATGACTACAAGGTGTTAGTGTGTGACCCATTAGGTCCAACTTAGCTACTGACATAACTGGGCTTGGGCCCAACAAGCCCACAACCCAATTAATGACAACACAGAGCACTAGCAATGCTTTGTTGCCCCAGAACTAGTCAGATTAATGACTTGATCAACCTATTGCACATATTTGGTTACCGTATGTATTTCCCTTCGTCTCGGTTATCTTCCCATTAACCTAGGGTAAGGAAATGTATCAACCCCTGCGGTTTAGGGTAAGCTTTATTCGAAATAGGGAATCTTCAATTTACTGACTCTAAAGGCAGATCATCTCATGATCTCTTTTACTATGCATAGATTCCCGAGTCCCTGTAAATGCCATCCCGATTTCTCCGGTTTACAGATAACCTAATCTCTCACAGAGATTTGACGAATTCCTTTAGCTTATTACCCTAACCCTGTGCCCTTTAAGGACACGCCCAACAGTATACCTATGAGTCTCCATGTTTCAGGCAGACGAGGTATACAATCAAAACATGCCTTCAAGAACACAGTCTAGGTAATAACTTCTGGTCTAAGGAAAGACATACCCAAACATAAAGAGATTACTCTAATGACACTATCTGTGAGATTTCCTCATAGAGTCTCTTTTTGGGTCTGTTCAGTGCGAGCTATACTCTTATAGGTCCACCCACGACTTTAGCTAAGATATCTCCATATCTGCAGCTCATGAGGTCTTTACCTTGTATCCATATACAAGTAGATAAGTCGTACTAGTCTTTACTCGAGATCACTGATCCCCAAACTCAGTGTCTCTAGACTAGGAACATATAATTAGGAATAGACATGCAATATCCTTGAATCCTCATGATCGTGATCTCATCACAGATACTCAAGAGATACCTGTTCTATTCCAAGGGGTTTATCCAGTTCATTCATATAATATTAACAGTAATATAGAGACACAATATGAAACTGAATAAATAGTGCTTACATTTATTTGCGACAAACAAAGTTCTACATCTAGTGTCCTTTATTTAATCAAAAGATTGTCTCTAGGACACCCATATGCTAACAAGCTCCCACTTGGCCTAGAGCCAATCAGACCTAAGTCGTATGCCCAAAGCCTCATAATGACTATCATGTTTTCTCTGAGAAACAGCCTTTGTCAGAGAATCGGCCAGGTTATCGTCTGTGGGAACATAATCCATTTTTACATCATTCCTATCAATGATTTCTCTAATCAAATGATATCTGCGGAGCACGTGTTTAGATCTTTGATGAGACCTAGGTTCCTTTGACTGCGCACTGGCTCCAGTGTTGTCGCAAAGCAACTGTATGGGCTCATCCATGCTCGGAACCACCCTTAGTTCATTTATGAACTTCTTGATCCACACTGCCTCCTTAGCTGCTTCTGAAGCAGCTATGTATTCAGCCTCTGTCGTTGAGTCTGCTGTTATCTCCTGCTTGGAACTTTTCCAAGACACTGCCCCACCATTTAAGGTGAATACGAATCCTGACTGTGACTTGCAGTCATCTTTGTCACTCTGAAAGCTGGCATCAGTGAACCCTTTCACTGTTAACTCATTAACCCCACCATAGACCAGAAACGCATCCTTAGTTCTTCTTAAGTATTTAAGGATGGTTTTGACTGCCGTCCAGTGACCCTCTCCAGGGTCTGACTGGTATCTGCTCGTAATGCTTAAAGCATATGAGACATCTGGTCTCGTACATATCATGGCATACATGATGGATCCAATAGCCGAAGCGTATGGAATTCCACTCATGCGATCCTTCTCAGGCTGTGACTTAGGACACATAGCCCTTGATAGGTGTACCCCATGACTGACAGGAAGAAAACCCCTTTTCGACCCTTCCATGCTAAACCTCTTTAGCATCTTGTCAACGTACGTGGATTGAGATAAACCCAGCAGCCTCTTGGATCTATCTCTATAGATCTTTATACCGAGTATAAAGGCTGCCTCTCCCAAATCCTTCATGGTAAAGTTTTCTGAAAGCCACTCTTTCGTTATTTTTAATGTGGGGATGTCATTTCCTATTAGCAATATGTCATCTACATAAAGTATAACACCTCAAATATTTAAATGTGTATTTTAATATAATATTGTGAAATGAAAGTGGATGGATTAGTGAAAATCCAAGTATTATGGCCAAAAGGGGCAAAAGGGCAAAATTGTAAATTGCCAACCGTGTGTTAAGAGGCTTAAATATTGAGTTAGAGATTTCAAATGACAAAAGTAAGGTTGGAAATGGAATCAGGGCGAAAAATTGAGTAAATAGGCAAATTTGAGAAAAATCGATGAATAGTGATTTTTAAGTGTTAAAATACTGAGTTGTGAGTGTACCAATAGGTGTGAAATTTTTATCAGTATTTTGGAGAAATAAAAATATGTCATGGACTGGAAAAATATTTAGATTAAGGATTGGTGATCGGAATTTTTATCGGAGTGAAAGTTAGATCGCGTGTGGGACCCGTGTGACCGAAGTCACTTGGGCCACCTCCCTTTTCTTCTTCTTTTCCTTCTTTCTTCCCTCACTTCCCGTGCGCACCAACAGTGAGCAAAGGAGCCATTTTCACCATTTCTCCATTTTCTTCCCATTTCTTCGTTTCTCCACCGAATCGCTTGGTTTTGGTGTTGAAATCTATCGTAAACAACCTTCCAAAGCCATTGGTAGCATCTAGAAGCCTTGAATCCACCTCTTTGGCCACGTTTTTGGCAAACTCAGATTCGACCCATTAGTGTTCTTGGAGATTTCTTGGAGTTTTGAGCTTCAAATGGTTTAGTGAAGCCTTGGTGGTGATCATACTACTCATTGTAAGTATATTTGTGGTCTCTTTATAGTTGATTCCATAGATCTATGAATATGTGTTCAAACCTTTGATTTTAGATGTGTGATGATAGAGAGCTCAAATGCAAAAATGCTATTAGATGAAAAGGCCTTAGAATCATGTTTGTAAGCTAGAAATGCTATGTTAATTTTTGGTGAAAAATATGGATTTGTAACTTAGGCAAAATTTGAGGAATTTTGATGAAAAATGAGTTTTTGAGTAAATTGGATTTAATGATTGTTGTAGGGTGCCTCACACGGTTGGATTTGAGAAAAGTTGAATTGGAGCATACGTTTGGAACGGTGTTGCTCGTGCTAAGGTAAACTCTTGGAACTTGGGTTTAATCCCTAGTGAGCTCCACCACACCTAGAGGAAGGTTGTGGTTGGATTTTGTAGTGATGACATGATGTGTTTTGTGCTTGTATGCATATTGCTTGTGTTTTGTGAAAATTGTTTGGTCACTGGCCAGTTGACGTGTGTTGGGTTTGGACATCCGCTGGAACATTTCGATGGCGAAATACCAGTTGGAATGCCATGGGGTCGACTCATGGGAGCGACACCAGGATGAGCCAAACGTGGGACATCCGCCGGATAGGTCTCTGAGGAGTTCCGGTTGGGTTGGCCATGGAGTTTTCTCAACCATGGGAGAAGCTCTAGGATTGTCTCGGGAGTTATATGATGGAGTCCTTGAACATGAAT
This sequence comes from Gastrolobium villosum, assembly GCA_032173675.1. Classification (NCBI taxonomy): domain Eukaryota; kingdom Viridiplantae; phylum Streptophyta; class Magnoliopsida; order Fabales; family Fabaceae; genus Gastrolobium; species Gastrolobium villosum. The sequence continues at coordinate 4,185 of JAVKPL010001737.1, forward strand.
CCATGAGTGGATGTTCTTGGGTGTCTCCAGGTGGATGGTGATATTGTTTTACTTGCATAGCATATTATGTCATTTTGATACATTTTAGTGAGCCATGGAGTGGAGAGAGCCTCTAGCTCCATTGGTTTACTGAGATATATCCGTATATCTCACCCCGTGTTTGGGGGACCACATTTCAGGTCACTATGAGCCGGGAGGAGCTTCGGGCAAGAAGCCCGTATAGTGGACGTTGGATTGGCATGCGGTGCATATGGATTGCATGGCTTTTTGGAGGAGTTTATGGAGTGCACATAGCATACCATTAGTATTTTGAGACTTAGGTCATGAACATATTGCATGATGTCATTTTCCATGCTTTTGTTAGTGTTCATGGTCATATGCTAAGTCTTGATATGTTTTATTATTCATGGCTTGGATAACTGTATATTTTGAGTGAGCATGGGACTTGTCCATTGCCACATTCATAGCCTTGAAGTCTTGATGTGTAATGATGTAAAAATGGTCCATATGAGCATGTAAATGGCCATTATTTGAGAATGATGTAATTGATGTTAAACTTAAGGAAAATGCATGATGGAAGGGCCTAGAGCCAACATTAGGACATGATTATGTGTTATGTGGAGTACCAAGGGGTTAGGGATGGATTACACACCCTTTTTGGGGCTCAAAACAGCTGTAATCTGTCATTTTGCTGCATAGTAATCGATTACCCAAGCATGGTAATCGATTACCATGCAACAGGGGACGAAAATTGGCTACTGTCTTCACTGGTAATCGATTACTGAGGCTTGGTAATCGATTACCATGTGAGGTAATCGATTACCCAAGGTTGGTAATCGATTACCAGAACAGAGGAGGTCAAAATTTGGCTACTGCCTCATTTTTGACAGGTGGTAATCGATTACCACCCACTGGTAATCGATTACCACAGTGCAATTTTTGAAAATTCAGGTTTTTCTTGACTTAAAGAAAGGGGCATAACTTGTTGGGTAGAATTCCAAATGATACGTGGTTTGAAACCACGCGTAGACAATGTAAAGGACTACAACTTGGTAAAAGATGAGAGGAAGATGGTGAGTTTAAATGAAATGAATAGAAAGAATGATTTATGATGTTAGAAAGTGTATGTTTCCGCAAATGGCATTTACAATTATAGTGTGGTTTTAATTGATTACGGAAAATGGATTTATGAAAAAGAAAAGGAACATGTTAAAAGAAAAATTTGCCCGTAATTTAATTAACCTAATCACTGTGATTGTAACTGCGCTTAATATCATAATCAATGTTAACAATACCGGTGTACAACGGGCTGTTACATTTTATGGTATCAGAGCAGTTTTGTTTAGGGAACTCTGATTGTTTGTGTATGTTGTATCTTGTGTGCCATAGCTATCTGTGAACTATTTATGATTAATGTATATGTGATTCCTCAGTGTGGGTCTGATCAACTCATTCCTTTGTGTTACATGTACAGATATCATGAGTAGGGCACGAGGTCGCCGTGGGGCACGTGGTGCAGGTCCTTTGCCACCGGATCCGGTCACTGCAGCACTGAATGCTCTGCAGGCGGAAACGGCTGCAAATAGAAATATGACTGAGAACCTGATGAAAGCAAATCAGGATATGATGCAGGCCTTTATGGCTGAGTTGAGGGCGGATAGAGGTCGTCCTAGGAGGGAAGATACACCTCCGCATACGGCTACGGTGACTCCTACACCGACGCCATCTGTTACTCCTCAACAGGGGGAGAGTGGGGCTAGTCACCACACTGGTGAGGCCAGTCATCATACTACTACGGATCCTAGTTATGTTCTGATCCGTCATCTGTTGCCCAATCTACTGGGGCTGCTGGGCAGGTGCTTGATAATGCTGACGATGAGCGTAGGCTCATATCTTTCAGGAAACATAAGCCACCCGCATTTCTGGGGTCAAGGGACCCAAAGGAGGTCACTGCTTGGTTGAGGGGCATGGACAAGATTTTTCAGGTTATGAGATGCCAAGATCCGCAGAAGTTATTGTATTCTGTTTATATGCTGGAGGGTGATGCCCAGGAGTGGTGGGACAATGTGTCTCGCCCGTTTGTTATTCAGGGAGAGGTCCTTACTTGGACTATGTTTGAAGGATTATTTCATGAAGAATATTTTCCCCGCGATGTTCGGGAGGCTAAGCAAGGTGAATTTGATAATCTGGTACAGGGAGTTATGACGGTTGATGCCTATGTGGCGAAATTTAATGAACTGGTCAAGTTTGCTAATTATGGAGGTACTCTACCTACTCCGGAATTCTTGTCAGCTAAATTTCAAAGAGGGCTGAGTGAGAAAATTGCAAAGAGGATGTCAAATACTGCGGTGAGAAACTTTGCTGATTTAGTGACCCAGTGCAAAAGGGTCGAGACTGTCTATGGGAGGTATCCAAAATCGGATAAGGTAAAAGAGCAAGAAAATAAGAGGACACCTGGTCCTTCTGGAAACATTAATAGAGGAGGCTTCAACAATAACAACAGGGGTAGGGGGTTGCATGTGAGGCAGCCTCCTGGTCAGTTCAAGAGGGGTGGAAACACTGGTGGTGGTGGTGCTTCGGACAGGTATTTTACCCCACGGTGTGGGAAGTGTGGGAAATACCACAAAGGTGTGTGTGGTGCTGGTCCATTGTCTTGTTTTAAGTGTGGTCGGAATGGCCATTTTGCTAGAGAGTGTCCGTCTTCTTCGGGGCAGGCTGCGAATCTGCAGGCCTTGCCGCCAGCTATCACTACTGCTGCTACTCCTATTACGGCTGTTCCTACTGTGGGACGAGTCTATACTACAAATGCTCAACATACTGAAAAGGCTCCGAATCTGGTTAAAGGTATAATTTTTCTCTCTAATGTTGATTTATCTGTGTTGTTTGATTCGGGAGCAACACATTCATTTGTGGCGGACTATGTGGCTAAGGCGTTGGACTTAAAGGTAACGCAGATGGTTCCTCCGATGCGTATTACTACTGCTACAGGCGAGGTTAGTGAGTCGTCTTGGATCTGTGAAGATGTAAAGTTTACTTATTTAGGCAGGGGTTATACCATTGATTTAATTATCTTACCCCTGGCCTCTGTCAATTTAATCTTGGGGATGGACTGGTTGTCTCGGAACTGCGCAATGATTGATTGTTGCGGAAAGAGGTTGTTGCTATCTCACGAGAGGCCGTCTGTTTGTCCGTCTTTGTATTTATCTGTCAGTCAGACTGTGAAAGCCTTGAAGGCTGGAGATCTGGGTTATGTTTTGTTGGGCGGATTGGTGGGTGACAAAAAGGAAGAGATTTCTGCTATACCAGTGGTTAATGAGTTTGAAGACGTATTTCCGGATGAGATACCGGAGTTCCCGCCTGAGAGAGAGATTGAATTCTCAATTGATTTATTACCTGGTGTGGGGCCGATCTCTTTGGCTCCATACCGGATGTCGCCACTTGAGTTGGCTGAGTTGAAGAAACACATCGAAGAATTGTCTGCGAAGAATTTTATTAGGCCGAGTGTGTCTCCGTGGGGAGCACCGGTGATATTTGTAAAGAAAAAGGATGGTAGCATGAGATTGTGCACTGACTACCGACAGCTGAATAAAGTGACGGTTAAGAACCGGTACCCATTACCGCGTATTGATGATTTATTAGATCAGTTGAGGGGTGCCTGTGTATTTTCAAAGATTGATCTCCGGTCCGGATATCACCAGATTCGGATTAAACCGGAGGATGTACCTAAAACAGCTTTCCGATCCAGATATGGACATTTTGAGTATCAAGTTATTCCTTTTGGGCTTACTAATGCCCCGGCGGTGTTCATGGATTATATGAATCGCATTTTTAAACCGTATTTGGACCAGTTTGTAATTGTTTTTATTGATGACATTTTGATCTACTCTAAGAGTAAGGAGGAGCACGTGGACCATTTGAGGACTGTGTTGCAGGTGTTGAAGGATAAAAAGTTATATGCTAAACCGTCTAAGTGTGAATTCTGGTTGTCTGAGGTGCAATTTTTGGGTCATGTTATTTCTGCAAGCGGTGTTGCTGTGGATCCAAGCAAGATTGAAGCGGTAAGTGACTGGGAACGACCAAAGACTGTGACTGAGATTAGAAGTTTTCTGGGGCTTGCTGGCTATTATCGCCGATTTATTCAGGGATTTTCTGCAATGGTTCTACCGTTGACCCGATTGACACGAAAGGACACTCCTTTTGTGTGGACCCAGGAATGTGAGGACTGTTTTCTGCTGCTGAAAGAGAAATTGACTACTGCTCCGGTGTTGACTCTACCTGATCCGGAGGGTGAGTTTGTGCTATATTGTGATGCTTCTAAGAAAGGTTTAGGGAGCGTGTTGATGCAGGAAGGAAAAGTGATTGCATATGCGTCTAGGCAGTTAAGGCCACATGAAGAAAATTATCCGACGCATGACTTAGAATTGGCTGCTATTGTTTTTGCCTTGAAAATTTGGAGGCATTTTCTGTATGGGATGAAATTTGCTGTGTTTAGCGACCATAAAAGCTTGAAATATTTGTTTGATCAGAAGGAGCTGAACATGAGACAGCGTAGATGGGTTGAATTCTTGAAAGATTATGACTTTGAGCTGAAATACCACCCGGGAAAGGCCAATGTTGTGGCTGATGCATTGAGTAGGAAGTCTGTTAACTTATCTCATATGATAATGTGGGACAATGAAGTGATTGAGCAATTCCGTGACATGAAAATAACGGATTTCTTTGCAGGAAGAATGTGTGATATGGAGTTGACTCGGATTGAGAACGAGCTGCACGAGAAGATTAAAGAGACTCAAATCAGAAATGAGAGTATAAAGTATTTGAAAGGCCAGAGTGGCATATCTGTGAATGAACAAGGACTATTGTTATATCAGGGCAGGATTGTTGTGCCCAAGGAACTTGCAGAGGAAGTTATGACTGAGGCCCATAAGGGTCAATATTCTATCCACCCAGGTGCCACAAAGATGTACCAAGATTTGAAAGTAAAGTTCTGGTGGCCTGGTATGAAAAGGGATGTTGCCGAGTACGTGTCTAAGTGCTTGGTTTGTCAGAAAGTGAAAATAGAGCATCAGAAACCTGCTGGATTACTTCAGCCGTTAGATATACCTGAATGGAAATGGGAGAGTATTTCAATGGATTTTGTTGTTGGACTACCGAGAGCTCAAGCTGGTTATGATTCAATTTGGGTTATTGTGGACCGACTTACGAAGTCTGCACATTTTCTACCAGTACGAGTGGACTACACCACAGAGAAGTTGGCTACATTGTATGTGAAGGAGATTGTTAGACTCCATGGGATACCGATTAGCATTGTGAGTGATCGGGACCCGAAGTTTACTTCACGATTTTGGGGAGCTTTGCAGCAGGCCTTTGGCACTCAGCTCCGGCTGAGCACTGCTTATCACCCGCAGACTGATGGTCAGACTGAGAGGACCATACAGACACTTGAGGATATGCTGAGAGCTTGCACACTGGAACAGGGTAATGCCTGGGATAAGTACTTACCACTGGTGGAGTTTTCTTATAATAACAGTTTTCATTCCAGTCTGGGTATGGCACCATACGAGGTTTTGTATGGCAGGAGGTGTCGTACGCCCACTTGTTGGACTGAGGTAGGCGATAAAGAGAGGTTTGGTCCGGATTTTGTGCAGGAAACGACAGTGCAAATTGAAATGATCAGAGAGAAATTGAAACAGGCACAGAATCGACAGAAGAGCTATTATGACAATAAGCATAGACCGCTGGAATTTGAAGAAGGTGATCACGTTTTTGTACGGTTATCTCCGGTCAAAGGTGTTGGCCGTGCGTTGGGTGTGAGGAAGCTGAGTCCACGGTTCATCGGGCCATATCAGATTATGAAAAGAGTAGGATTGGTGGCCTATCAGCTTGCCTTACCCCCGCAGTTGTCTAATTTACATGATGTCTTTCATGTGTCGCAGTTGCGACGTTATGTTCCGGATGAGTCACATGTTGTGATGCCGGATAATATTGAAATCAGGGAGAACTTGAAGACTCCCATTGGTCCTATTGCAGTTTTGGATCGCAGTGAAAAGCGATTGAGAAGTAAAGTGATTCCCATGCTGAAGATTCAGTGGGAAGGCCGCACACCTGAGGAGGCTACTTGGGAGCGGGAGGACGAGATTCTCCGGCTGTATCCTGAGTTAGCGAGCAGGTATGATTTAATTTTGCGGACAAAATTTCAAAAAGGTGGGGTGAATATAACACCTCAAATATTTAAATGTGTATTTTAATATAATATTGAGAAAGGAAAATTGGTGGATTAGTGAAAATCCAAGTATTATGGCCAAAAGGGGCAAAAGGGCAAAATTGTAAATTGCCAACCGTGTGTTAAGAGGCTTAAATATTGAGTTAGAGATTTCAAATGACAAAAGTAAGGTTGGAAATGGAATCAGGGCGAAAAATTGAGTAAATAGGCAAATTTGAGAAAAATCGATGAATAGTGATTTTTAAGTGTTAAAATACTGAGTTGTGAGTGTACCAATAGGTGTGAAATTTTTATCAGTATTTTGGAGAAATAAAAATATGTCATGGACTGGAAAAATATTTAGATTAAGGATTGGTGATCGGAATTTTTATCGGAGTGAAAGTTAGATCGCGTGTGGGACCCGTGTGACCGAAGTCACTTGGGCCACCTCCCTTTTCTTCTTCTTTTCCTTCTTTCTTCCCTCACTTCCCGTGCGCACCAACAGTGAGCAAAGGAGCCATTTTCACCATTTCTCCATTTTCTTCCCATTTCTTCGTTTCTCCACCGAATCGCTTGGTTTTGGTGTTGAAATCTATCGTAAACAACCTTCCAAAGCCATTGGTAGCATCTAGAAGCCTTGAATCCACCTCTTTGGCCACGTTTTTGGCAAACTCAGATTCGACCCATTAGTGTTCTTGGAGATTTCTTGGAGTTTTGAGCTTCAAATGGTTTAGTGAAGCCTTGGTGGTGATCATACTACTCATTGTAAGTATATTTGTGGTCTCTTTATAGTTGATTCCATAGATCTATGAATATGTGTTCAAACCTTTGATTTTAGATGTGTGATGATAGAGAGCTCAAATGCAAAAATGCTATTAGATGAAAAGGCCTTAGAATCATGTTTGTAAGCTAGAAATGCTATGTTAATTTTTGGTGAAAAATATGGATTTGTAACTTAGGCAAAATTTGAGGAATTTTGATGAAAAATGAGTTTTTGAGTAAATTGGATTTAATGATTGTTGTAGGGTGCCTCACACGGTTGGATTTGAGAAAAGTTGAATTGGAGCATACGTTTGGAACGGTGTTGCTCGTGCTAAGGTAAACTCTTGGAACTTGGGTTTAATCCCTAGTGAGCTCCACCACACCTAGAGGAAGGTTGTGGTTGGATTTTGTAGTGATGACATGATGTGTTTTGTGCTTGTATGCATATTGCTTGTGTTTTGTGAAAATTGTTTGGTCACTGGCCAGTTGACGTGTGTTGGGTTTGGACATCCGCTGGAACATTTCGATGGCGAAATACCAGTTGGAATGCCATGGGGTCGACTCATGGGAGCGACACCAGGATGAGCCAAACGTGGGACATCCGCCGGATAGGTCTCTGAGGAGTTCCGGTTGGGTTGGCCATGGAGTTTTCTCAACCATGGGAGAAGCTCTAGGATTGTCTCGGGAGTTATATGATGGAGTCCTTGAACATGAATCCATGAGTGGATGTTCTTGGGTGTCTCCAGGTGGATGGTGATATTGTTTTACTTGCATAGCATATTATGTCATTTTGATACATTTTAGTGAGCCATGGAGTGGAGAGAGCCTCTAGCTCCATTGGTTTACTGAGATATATCCGTATATCTCACCCCGTGTTTGGGGGACCACATTTCAGGTCACTATGAGCCGGGAGGAGCTTCGGGCAAGAAGCCCGTATAGTGGACGTTGGATTGGCATGCGGTGCATATGGATTGCATGGCTTTTTGGAGGAGTTTATGGAGTGCACATAGCATACCATTAGTATTTTGAGACTTAGGTCATGAACATATTGCATGATGTCATTTTCCATGCTTTTGTTAGTGTTCATGGTCATATGCTAAGTCTTGATATGTTTTATTATTCATGGCTTGGATAACTGTATATTTTGAGTGAGCATGGGACTTGTCCATTGCCACATTCATAGACTTGAAGTCTTGATGTGTAATGATGTAAAAATGGTCCATATGAGCATGTAAATGGCCATTATTTGAGAATGATGTAATTGATGTTAAACTTAAGGAAAATGCATGATGGAAGGGCCTAGAGCCAACATTAGGACATGATTATGTGTTATGTGGAGTACCAAGGGGTTAGGGATGGATTACACACCCTTTTTGGGGCTCAAAACAGCTGTAATCTGTCATTTTGCTGCATAGTAATCGATTACCCAAGCATGGTAATCGATTACCATGCAACAGGGGACGAAAATTGGCTACTGTCTTCACTGGTAATCGATTACTGAGGCTTGGTAATCGATTACCATGTGAGGTAATCGATTACCCAAGGTTGGTAATCGATTACCAGAACAGAGGAGGTCAAAATTTGGCTACTGCCTCATTTTTGACAGGTGGTAATCGATTACCACCCAATGGTAATCGATTACCACAGTGCAATTTTTGAAAATTCAGGTTTTTCTTGACTTAAAGAAAGGGGCATAACTTGTTGGGTAGAACTCCAAATGATACGTGGTTTGAAACCACGCGTAGACAATGTAAAGGAATACAACTTGGTAAAAGATGAGAGGAAGATGGTGAGTTTAAATGAAATGAATAGAAAGAATGATTTATGATGTTAGGAAGTGTATGTTTCCGCAAATGGCATTTACAATTATAGTGTGGTTTTAATTGATTACGGAAAATGTATTTATGAAAAAGAAAAGGAACATGTTAAAAGAAAAATTTGCCCGTAATTTAATTAACCTAATCACTGTGATTGTAACTGCGCTTAATATCATAATCAATGTTAACAATACCGGTGTACAACGGGCTGTTACATAAAGCACTAGGAAGACGACATTACTCCCACTTACCTTTCTGTAAACACAAGGTTCATCCTCGTTCTTGATAAAACCGTTACTCTTAACGACTTCATCAAAACGTATATTCCAACTCCTTGATGCTTGCTTTAGCCCATATATTGACCTTTGTAGTTTGCATACCATATGCACCTGATCTTTGTTTTCAAAGCCTTCAGGTTGTGTCATGTACACTTCCTCCTTCAAGAACCCATTCAAGAAGGCGGTCTTGACATCCATTTGCCAAATTTCATAGTCGTGGTATGCTGCTATTGCAAGCATGATCCTAATAGATTTGATCATGGCGACTGGTGAAAAAGTTTCATCATAGTCAACTCCTTGTCTTTGACGATACCCTTTCGCCACCAACCTAGCTTTGTAGGTGTGAACGTTGCCATCTGCATCAGTCTTTCTTTTAAAGACCCATTTATTACCAATAGGAACTATTCCTTGTGGTTTAGGAACCAAGGTCCATACCTTGTTCTGATACATCGAATCCATTTCAGATTCCATGGCTTCAAGCCATTTTGAGGAGTCAACATCTTTGACCGCCTCCTCGTAGTTACTTGGTTCATCATCCTCAACAGTTTGTTGATTCTCAATCACAAACCCGTACCTTTCAGGTGGATGGATGACCCTCGTAGGTCTATGGAGTTGTGTGTTTACTTCTCCATTGGAGAACGTCGCCTGCGGAGCAGACTCGGGTTCCTCAATCTGTTCTTGTGGATCTTGCACTTCTTCAAGATCAATCTTACTCCCACTGCCTCCTTGAGAGATCAAATCCTTCTCAAGGAACTCAGCATTCTTTGAAACAAACACTTTGTGTTCTTCCATGGAGTAGAAGTAGTATCCCTTAGTACCTTTAGGATACCCCACAAATAGACATTTAGTACTCTTAGCACTAAGCTTGTCTGATGTCAACGCTTTGACATAAGCTGGCGATCCCCATACCCTGAGGTAACTCAGGTTGGGTCTCTTACCACTCCATATCTCATATGGTGTGGTCTGAACAGATTTAGACGGTACCCTATTTAGAAGGTATGCCGCTGTGTCTAAGGCATATCCCCAAAACGATTTTGGAAGTTGAGTCTCACTCATCATAGACCTGACCATGTCTAACAAGGTCCTGATCTCCTTTCGTAGACACCATTTTGGTGTGGTGTGTAAGGAGCGGTAAATTGTGAGAGAATTCCATTTTCTCTCAGATAACCCTGAAACTCGTGGCTCAAATATTCACCACCACGATCTGATCGTAATGTCTTAATCATCTTGCCACGCTGTTTCTCCACCTCATTCCTAAACTCTTTGAACTTTTCAAAAGCTTCAGATTTATATCTCATTAGGTATATATACCCAAATCTTGATTTGTCATCTGTAAAGGTAATGAAATAAGAATATCCACCTCTAGCCTCAATAGACATTGGGCCACATACATCAGTATGAATGAGTTCTAATAACTCACTAGCCCTATGACTCTCAAGCCCTTTGGGCTTTTGTTGAATCATTTTCCCAGCTAGACAAGATTCACACTGTCCATAGGATTCCAAATCCATGGAGTCCAGGTATCCATCTTTATGCATCCTAGACAATCTTGTTTCATTTATGTGCCCTAGTCTACAGTGCCAAAGATAAGATTGATTATCTGTCCTAGGTCGTTTCACATCTATATTAAGCACTTCATTTCCCATTTCCAACACATACAATCCATTTATTAAAGAAGCGGTACCGTAAACCATATCATTCAAAATGATAGAAAAAGTACCATTCCTAATACTGAAAGTATATCCATCTTGTTCTAAACAAGAAATTGAAATAATGTTTCTAGAAATTTGCGGAACATAAAGACAATTATTCAAATGCAATAAAAGGCCCGTAGGCAAAATAAGGTCAGCATCTCCAACTGAATGAGCAGCAACTCTTGCTCCATTACCAACGCGGAGATCCACCTCGTTTCTATCCAATCTCCTTGGGCTCCTAAGTACCTGCAACATATTGCAGATATGAGAACCACATCCGGTATCCAATACCCATGAGGATGGATTAGCATAAGAATAATTTATCTCAATCATGAAAATACCTGAGGCAGAAGCATCACCATGCTTCTTGTCCTTCACATTGTTCAGGTAGTCTGGACAATTCCTCTTCCATTGGCCTTTCTTGCCACAATGGAAGCACTCAGCATCACCCTTGTCCTTAGGTGCCTTCTTACCCTTCTTCTTGCCCTTCTTCTTCTTGGATTTTCCTTTGGGCTTAAGGGGGTCACCTTTTGCAGGCTCCTTACCCTTTCCCTTGGCCTTGCTAGGCCCACCAATCAAAAGAGCCTGTGTCCTATCCTTCTTGATAGACACTTCAGCTGTTGTTAACATGCTTAACAACTCAGGCAAGCTCACTTGCATCCCATGCATATTGTAATTCATGATGAATTGACTGAAGGAAGGTGGAAGTGAGGTGAGGACTAAGTCATTACTTAGCTCGGCATCCATGATGAAGCCTAGGTTTCCTAGCTTCTCAATCAGCCCGATCATCTTGAGAACATGGCTGGCAACAGACATGCTCTCAGTCATCCTACAAGAGAACAGTTCTCTTGAGGCCTCATACCTCTCATGCCTGCCTTTAATATCATACAACTCCTTGAGATGTACGATAATAGAGGGAGCATCCATATGCTCATGCTGCTTTTGCAGTTCAGGCGACATGGATGCCAACATGATGCATACTGCCATCACATTGTCATCCAAGTGTTGTTGATGGGTTACAAAATCAAATTCCGCAAACCCTTCTTCCCCTTCCCGTGGAGCTACGGGTATTACAGCATCTAAAACGTAGGCAATCTTTTCGGCCCTTAGAACTATTCTTAGGTTCCAATACCAGTCCATAAAATTCGAACCGGTCAGTTTATTCGTATCGAGTATTGAACGCAGTGACAGTGGATTAGTCATACTATAAGCTGAAAAGGATGTAAAGATAGTTTTAGTTAATATACGGTTATGTAGTTAAAAGCAAATTATTAAAGACTTGAAATAATTTGCCCCTCCCACTATTTTATCTAAGTCAATGACCCTTCCTTTTGACTTAGGGTTAATCTACTTTAGATTTTACCTTAGTGGGTTTAAGAGTGCGATTATTTATTTTAACCTCCGTCTGAGACCGCAAGATTAATTTAAATAAAGGGTTGATCTTTATCAACAGTATCTCATACCCTCTCTTAACTTTAGGTTGACAACTCTTTGTCACTTAGTGGTGCATCTCATGCAACCAACCTAGCACCATTACCCTAAGCACATAAGTCCGGCTGTGCCTGCAACTTATGTCTTAGTTAAGCATTAAACCAGCACCCTAAGTGTCTTACATTTCAAACACTACTCTAGCCCAACGAAATAGTGGGTCCCAACTGAGTTGTGGAGCACCACTACGTAGAAGAGTTTTGAGTAGCATTGGTGGTGGGAGATAATCATATGCTTAATTATTTATTCCTTTTAAGGGTTCCTTTTATCTTGGGGTTAATTAGGTCCCATCAAACGCATATTGTAAGTTATCATGCTAGTCGTTACCTATGTCAAACATCTATCGGTATACACTAGTCGTTATTGGACAAACATAATAACCATACAAACGCGATTTGCCCGATTTATGCATACTAGACGTTCTAATCATACATACATATAAACAG
>JAVKPL010001738.1:0-17101 GCA_032173675.1 Gastrolobium villosum
TCGCTGACGGCCTTAAGAATCTAATTGCTGCTAAAAATACAACACAATGAGAGCTCTGATAAAGAAATCAGGCTTGAGAAATTTAAAACAATGTGAATTGAAATGGCCCTGATCAGGTCAACATGCCACCCTAAAATAAATAAACCGGGTAAATTGAAACCAGGTTGTTAACATAGCAGAATTTGCAAAAAGACCTCGGTCAGGTCAACGTTCGGGCTACGAAAAAAGTCCAAATCAACTTGCAATTAAAGATTCAAGTTAAAAGGCCAACATTAAAACTTGGCAATATGCATTACAATACTAAAAAGGGTTTCTAAGCCCTCAAAGATAAAAGAAAAAATGGAAGATGCAAGACAAAATCGGCATTCTGGTTCTTCTATGAAAAATAATTTTGGCTAATCATTCCGCAACATCTCGGTCATTTTAGCAACAAAAGTTTGACCAACAACCTCGTCTTCCAAGGTGATTTCTACATCCTCGGTTGTATGTAGATCCCGATTGACTCTTGGAGGAATGTAGACTCCACCTTAGATGTAGCCAAAATAATCAAGCTGGTCAGTATTCAACGTCACATCAGGGTTGGAATATTTCATCTGATTGATGGCATTAGTAAAAGAACTATCAGCCGCTTTCTCTAAGGTGGACTGACTGAGATCATAATCAGCCCGTAAATTCTGAAGATCAGACTTCAATTTTTCATTCTCTAAGACCAAAGTATTTGCGGATGACTCCTTTTCCACCATCAAAACAGATTTCTCTTTAAAATGAGTAACGATAATATCGTTGTTGGATTCAAGGTTGAAGGTGCCAGCTACAAACTTTAGTTCAGCCTTGATTGTTCTAAACTCAATTTTAAATTGGTAGCAGCGCTGGTTAGGCTTTAATTCTTCTTATTCACCTTGTCGCGATCAGCACGAAGAACATCAAGTTCGGCTAAGAGCTCTGTATGCTTTTCTAAATGAAGAGAATACAGTTTCAACAAAGAAGCCGCCTTGAAAGCATACAACTCAATTTTTTTGGAGCTCTTCCATCTCGGCACGAGAAATCACCCCGGTAATAAAAAACTCAGGACTAGGACGAGTTAAACCTCGAGGTTCAATGGTAACTCTAGTCTCCCATAATGCTCTTCTCCTTAGTCTGGCTAGAAGAGGAGGAATTATAGTACCTCTGACTACAAACACCACGACTCGCGTAGTGCCTCCAGAGCCCTCAGCCTGAGCATTAGGGTTGAAATCTGTAACAGCCCATTTCGTACCTCTATTGCTAACATTGATTGTGATATCAAGCGTAGTTACAAATACTGTAGTACATTTAAAAATGCAAGAAAACCTTTTCCTTTTCATTACGAAAGTGTTCAAAAATAATAAAAAGATGTAATGACATAAGTTGTGAGCATAACTGAATTCTAAATGCGGAATAAATAAAATACAAGCTTAACTATCATAGAGTACTTATGTTAAGTTACTAAGGGGTTCCCATAAACCCACTTAGCATAAATCTCACTTTTACAGTTTTCCTATCATTGAACATGCTTCTGTGTTCTGGTCATTGTGCACAACCTACTCATCATTAATTTTTCATCTTTTAGTATGTTAAAATAGACTCAATTAAATTTCCAAAAAGGTATCACATGCCTCAGTTGGAGTTCTCTAACTCCGGTTATAACTGTTTGAAGTTGGACAAACAAAACTGTCAGCCAACTCAAAACAGAGCACCAAACCTCTCTCACCATTTCTGCGATTCTGGACAATTTACTAAACCAATTACAATCAAGTTTTTATACAGAATACTAGAGACACTGAGCTTCAATTTGATGCATAATGAGCATAATTTGAGTAAGAATTGAGGGAGAAACAATTCATGGAAGTCACAGACCCGAACAGCCCCTGCACTTGACCTATTTAGGCAGTCTGTGTTCTTTTCATTCTACAGGGAGCTATAAAACTCTAAATGGCACCAAATTTTGACACAACATAGCCGACACTATAACCTTTAAAATGGTGAATGGTACATCCCAATTAGACTTCTGTGGAGGGAGATATGTTCTCCTAAATTTGGCCTAAAAATTGCTTGTTTATTATAAATTTCGACGGCATCTCCTTTGTTTATTTAACATATCCCACTTTAACCAAAGTGTGATATAAACCTAAAATGGCACCTTATTGACAAGGGTGGCACATAAGAACCAATAATGCATTGGTGATCTTACAACCTATAATTATTTACATCATTATCATTACTTTACAATACATTTCTTAACTTCATTAAAACTTAAAGATCATTACAATTACATAATTCCATTTCATGCATTCTTAAAATTTGAGATATAAATTCATAACCTAAAATAGGCCTATTGCCCTTCCATCACATATATGCTTCATTAATCACACAAAGTCCATAAATCATTAAATTACATTTCTTCAACTATCAAATATAACTACAATTAAAATGCCTCAAGATACAACAATAATTATACAACACTAGACTTAGCCAAAATATTGCATGAACAATTAAAGTTATGGTACATGTCACTTATGCAATAAACAATGTTCATGCTCTAAGTCTAGCCTATGCCTAATATGGCCCAAAATGGAAAATAGCAATCTAACTCCATGCACTCCACATGCTTGACCCGTGGGCCTCTTGCGCAGTGCTCCAGCACCGCTACAACCACTTGAAACATAACCCCATAACGCAGGGTGACATATACGAAATATATCTTAGTAATCCAAAGGTTCTGGATGATCACTCCACCCAATGTCTCACTCAGATGTAAAATACAATAATGAATTATAACAACAAAGATAGAGAGAGATAAGGATCAAGAGATTTAGTGAGATATGGAGATAAAAAGAGAAAGGGTATAGAACATAATTTAGAGAGACAGAGAGATAGAAGAGAAAGACATATGATGGAGCAGGAATGGTCTGCGCCAAAACCATGCACCCATCCAGCCTACTGGTCTCTGCATATAGCATACGGGCTCTCATCCAAGAATGTGTTCCCAGAACATCACTCAAGGCGCCCCCAACTATAACTCCCGAGGAATTCCTAGAGTGCTCCTCAACGGATAACGTCTCCACGGTCCCAGGCCAACTAGAACTCCCTACGAAGGCCTCTCTAGTGGAAGTCCCCAATGTCATACGACAACTATCTACTTGCCAGAGATACGGTACAACTCTATGTATCCAACATTCACAAATGCATGAACGTATTATAATTACACTATTGCACAAACAACTTCCAACCACTACCCCAATGGGCATGGTGGAGCACACACGGGGATTAACCCCAGTACCAAGAGATTACCTTCTTGAAGCTCCCAAGCTAGTAGCTTCAAATACAAATTACCTCATAACTTGCTTCAACCAAGAAATGCCTACACAAAAGGTCATTTCTATATTTATTAGTACCATAAAGACCACTCAATTGGTCATTCAAGTAATCATGCAATTGTGACTTAACAACTTACCAAAATCCTTTTGGTCAAGAACCAAAGGCAATCCACCAAGCCTCAGTCCTCAAGAGTCACGTTCGTTTTGAGGCAACCTACAACGATCACACATAAGATCATCAATCCACTTGTAAACAAGTCAAAATACAAGGCAAATACTTTATCCCACCTAGACATAGGTTTCGGCCATTAAGGGTATAAGTACCCAACCATGTTAATTTTATCTTATCATCCCAATGGTCTCCTTAGCTCATCACAACACCAATTCAAGCCCACAATTTCATTTAAGTATAATTCAACATCATTTTTCTCAAAAATCCTTATCATGGCCGAATCCTACATAATCCAAGGGCTAAGGATTTTTCTCACAAACTCAATGCATCACACACACATACAACGTACTTAAACTTGATCCATTTCATCACAAGTCCAATTATACAAACTTTGCCTCATCCTTTCCCATTTTCCTTCACATGGCCGAAATGCACATTCTAGGACACCAAGAGACTTTCAATTCATTTTCATACCTCAAACACACCATACCTCATACAATTAACTACTACAACTAATCCACAACTCAATTTCACAATCACACAACAATCCAATTTGACAAAATCTCAAGATCATCAACCAAAAATTCTTAGTTACCAACTTTCCCTCAATAAATTTTATGAGCTTAATCATCATAAAACATCATTCTAAGACACATTTATCTTATACACAATTTCAATTTGAGGTCCCCAATTACATCAATCTAAGAACACATGCTTTAGGTTTTCAAGATTCAATCTCAAAATTCATCCAACAATAAGTGGTGAAACTTACCAATAATTAAGGCTCAAGACTCCTCCACACAATACCCAAGCAATTGCTAAAGCAAACAACTCCAAAAGAACACCAATTTTTCTCCAAAAACTATGGGCATGGTTTTTCTCCAAATTTAGGGGGTTTCAAGAGCTACTAATGGTTGGGTTGTGTTTGGATGGTTGTCTAATTAAACTTTCATGACAAAATTTGTTGATTTTAGTTATGATTTGGTTATGAAATCAAAGGAACAAAATTTGCTCCTCCAATGGTGATGAACTCGGGTTTGAGAGAGAGAGAGAAAGGGGAGAAAGATGAGTGAATAGTGGCTGATGGCTTATATATAACACCTCGCATTTTTAAATTATATATTAATATATTAAATGAGGATTAAAAGGAAGGATTAGTGAAAATCTTGGAAATTAGGCTAAATACAAAGAAAGGGTAAAACGGTAAATAGCCAAACACAACCCTAGGAAGGTAAAATTAAGTAGGAAGTCTCAGATGATAAAAATAACCCTGGAAATGGATTCAGAATGAAAAATCGAGTGTATAGGCAAGTTTAAGAAAAATTGATGAATAATGTTTTTACTGGTAAAAATACCGCGGTACGATTGCACAGTAAAACGTGCCGATTGAGTTTTGAGCTCTAGATTTGGATATAAGTTATAAATGGTGTATAGGACTAGGGAATATGATTTTTGATGAAATTTGACGGAAATTAGTAAGTTTGGGGAAACGTGCCTACAGTGGGCATAACAGCTTAAAACTGCATTTTCTCCGAACGACCGGAAAACTCAGGATTCATCTGATCAAGAGTAATTAAAGGAAAATGGTTAATGTTAAAAATTAGAGTTTCTAAATAGGTTATGAATTTTCGGACGTGTAGCGGAATCGGTGGGAAATTTGAATTAGTTTGAAATCGCGTGAGGTGGCGGTGGGGCCCACCTCACTTAAAATCACTTAAGCCACGTGTACAAGGACTATTCATCATCATCCTCCTTCCCCTTCTCTCTCCAAAACCCGCTCCATTCCCCTCCCCACACCATTTCCATTGCAAAATTTATTTCCTCCATTACTTCATCGAATCTCAACCGAATCAAGTGATTTTTATCTTGAAATTTGTTGGAAACAACCTTCCAAACTCATTGGTAGTAGTATTAAGCCATGAAACCCACTACATTTTGAGAAACCCCCCAAACCCACGACCCTTTGTCTTAGATTTGCATTCATGGAGTTGTTTGGAGCTCCAAAGATTTGGTATGTCTTGGAGGAGCCTTAGGCCAAGCTATTGAGTAAGTTTCATCACTTTCTATTGGTTGGGTTGTTGATTTGAATTTATGAACCCTAAAGTGGTTTTGTATGATGTGTGTAGTTAGAGAGCTCAAATGAAATTTGTGTATTAGATGATTATGTCTTAGAATGATGTGTTGGAGCTATAAATGCAATAAAACTTATTGGTGAAAAATGAGTTTAACTTAGTGGAAATTGGATTATGCCATGACTTTGTGTTGGAGATTATCGTTAGGATTGTATAATTGGATTGTTGTATGGTTGTATGATGTTATAATGGGATTGTATGAGGTGGGGGGACAGTTGAATTGGATTGAAAAATCCTTGGTGGTTGTCTAGGTACAATTCGTCCTTGTGAGAGAAAATGAGGATTTGATGTTGAAAAAACTAAGTGGTTGATGTGTTGTGTCATTAAATGGCAATTAGATCGGTTGTGGGATGTTTGGATGTCTTGAAAATCAATTGAAAAATATTGGATTTTATTGGATTGTGTATTATCCCTAGAAGGAAATAGTTGGGAAAAATGATGTTAGGATGTTGTAAAATGAAAAGTGACACCTAAAATGGCATTTTGGTAACCTAAGAGTGCTTAAGAAAACTAGAAAGAAAATAAAGAAAAATATTTGGTATTTTAACACCTATATGGCCAAACCTCACTAGTGGGGGGAGGAGAATTTGACGTCTTTGGATTTTGATAGATTTGCCGTGTGTTGATGATCGGTACATGGTCATTGTAGGTTGCCGTACATGGATTTGAACCCCGAACCGTGAGCTCGGTGGGTTGCCTTTGGTCCCGGACCAAGTGGGATTGTGGTGAGTACTATGGAACCATGCTTGTAGAGTTAATAACTTGCATGTGTTTGTATGAATGGTAATTAATTGGGAATGTCCTCTGTGTAGGCATTCTGTTGTGTAAGGAGCTCAGAATATATATTGCATTGGAGCTATGAGGAAAGGATTATACTGGTAACCTCTTGGTACTGGGGCTTAATCCCTTTGTGTGTTCCACCATGCCCGTTGAGGGTGATGGTAGAAAGTGTGTGTAAGTAATGTAGGATAACATGTTCATGCATATAGTATGTGTGTTGGTACATAGGATGTACCGTGTCTCTGGCCAGTAGACGTGTTGCCTTCGGGCGTTATGGACTTCCACTGGACAGGTCTCCGTGAGGAAGTTCCAGTTGACCTGGGGTTATGGTGTGTGATCCGGATGGGAGCACACTAGGAAGTCTCGGGTGGATATGGATGAAGGGTGCCTTGGTTTGATGTTATGGGAACACACCTTGATTGAAGCCCGTAGGCTTATATACCGAGCCAATAGGCTGGACGTTGCGTGGTTTTGGCATTGACCCTTCGAGCTTCGTCGTATTTTGTATCCTATGCTCCCCTATTTCACTAAATCCCTTGCTTTACCCCATTTTTGGATGTTATGTTATGTTATTTATATGCATCAAAGCGAACCATTGGGAGGAGTATTCTCCAGAATATCTGGGTTACTGAGATATATTCATATATCTCACCCAGTCTTGGGGGCTTTATTTCATGAGGTAGCAGTGGAGTTGGATCGGTGGGCAAGAAGCCCGTAGGATCACCGAGACGTAGGATTATTTATTTTGCATTTTGGGGGCCATTGGGCCTAGGCTATACTTAGGGCATTAACATTGCATATAGATGTAGGAGGAGATTTATTGTCATATTTGTTCATGTCATTTTTGCCTAAGTCTAGTTACATATGGGTTATGTCGTTTTGAGGTTATTTATTATGTTTATTTTGGAGTATTTATTATGTATCGTTTGGATGTTATGGTTTGTAATTGTAATATGTCATTTGGAAGGTTTGTAATTTGTACATGAATATTGATGTAATATGGAAGTAATGTAATATGATGAAAGGGAATTAGGCCTGTTCTAGGATGTGAATGATGTTTTATAATTCAAAGAATGCATGCAAATGGATTATGATGATTGAAACATGTTAAGTTGAAAATAATAAGTAAAGTGATGGAAAAAGAATAATTGGATATAAACTGTGATAGGTTGTAAGAGCCCCAAGGAATTCTTGTTCCTTATGTATGCCACCCAATGATTATTAGGTACAATTTAAGGTCATAGAACACTTTTGTAAATTTGGAATATATTGGAAAAACAAAGGAAACTCTGGCGAATTTTCTAGAAATTGGCAGAATTTAGGCGAACTTTGGGAGAGAATATCTCCCTCCACAGAGGTCCGATAGAGACGTGCCATGTTTTGAATATTGTAATGTCCTCTATCTTGTGGTAAATTTTGGGATTTTTTTGGGTTGGGCGTCGGCCTGTAGGAGGTAGAGAACACAGACTGCCCATTTGGTTACTGCACATGTGGCAGTTCTGGACCGAGTTTGGGAAAATTATTCCCTCTTCGTTTATTAGTGAAATTAGGTGTATGATATATCAAATTGAATATTGAGGTGTCTAGTTTGTTGTATAAAAATTTGAGAGAAATTGGTTGAGTTTATTTTCTAGAATAATTGATTGAGTGAAGGATGTTTGGTGTTGTTTTGGGGTTAGCTGGCAGAACTTCTTATTGAACTTCAAACGGCGATATCCGGAGCAAAAGAGAACTTTATGACTCTTGTCATAGCTTCCTAGAAAGTTTATTAAGTGTAGAATAACATATAAAAATATGAGACGTTCGCGCCATGCGGTTTATCCGTAGAAATTTAGAAACCGAACCATGTTCGGATAGGTAGAAAACGTAAAAGTGAGAATTTAGCTAAGTGGGTTTATGGGAACCCCTTAGTGACTTGAGAGATGTAATATGTGTTATTCTGCGAAGAGTTTACAGTTACGGTCACAGATTTCAATTATTACGCTTTTTATGGTTTTAAATGCTCGCGTAATAAACGAAAAAAGTTTACTCGCATTTTTATAATGAATTATTGTGATTGCAACTGCGCTTAATATCATAATTAATGTTAACAATATCAGTGTACAACGAGCTGTTACATTTTATGGTATCAGAGCAGTTTTGGTTAGGGAACTCTGATTATGTATTACTGTACTTTGTGTTGCATAGCTATCTATGAACTGTTTATGATTAATGTATATGTGATTCATCAGTGTGGGTCTGATCAGCTCATTCCTTTGTGTTACATGTACAGATATCATAAGTAGGGCACGAGGTCGCCGTGGAACTCGAGGTGTAGGTCGTCTAGCACCAGATCCTATTACTGCAGTTCTTAATGCTCTGCAGGAAGAGACTGCTGCAAATAGAACAATGACCGAGAACCTGATGAAAAATAATCAGGATATGATGCATGCCTTCATGAATGAGAATAAATCTCCTTGTTAGCAGGTGATTCATTTCCAAATCAATTTGGTCTCCCAAGTAGTTAACCTTGTTACCAATTAATTTTACATAGTATAAACTAAAGTATGTAGAGGAAATATAAAATAAATGGTATATTTTTAGTCTCCCAAGTAGGTGATTCATTTCCAAATCAATTTCTAAGTCCTTTTGGTGTTTCACCGTTAGTTCATTGCCTTGTCTTAAGTGAGTTAACAAATCAACAAAGGGAAATCCCTTTTGAATTCCCTAGGTGGTGATGTGATGAAAATTTAGCTGGCCTTAGATTTCATTAGTTGGTAAATGAATTAATAAACAAAATGGATCAAGTGTTGGCGGTGGAAAGCAATTCCCACACGGTGGAACAAAAGCAAATGAAAAAAGGAATTAAATAAGAAAAGTTAAGGTCCTTAGTCTTCAAAACATCCAAGTCGGCAATTCTTGTGACTTCCAAGCGGTGGAGTCAATAAATAATAAAAGAAGAGAGTCCTTGTCATGCTTAAGCAAGTCAGCAATTCAAGCAAGAAGTGGAGTCAAAGGAAACAATAAAGAAAGGAATTCTGATTGCTTTAAACAATCAAAGTCAGTTCTTGTACCCTCCAAGCGATGAATCAAATGAATAAAAGAGAGAGAAAAGGAGTCCTAGTTGCTTGAAACAAAGTCGGTTCTCTCTTGTCCCAAAAACCTCAAGTCAATTTCTTCTCCCTATCCAAACACATGACTGCCCCTTATTTTCTTTCTTTCCTTGCATACGGCCAAGGAAAAAATCTAGTGAGAACAAGTTAATGAAGCAACTTGAATAAGCCTTAGTGTTAGTCGGTTGTCTCTTTGTTTTTTTGTGACATCAAGCAGCTGAAATTCTTCTTCTAAACCGTGCAACCAAGGAGACATCAAGTAGCTTAATCCTTTACTCTAAACCGTAGCAGCCCAAGGGAGTTAAGAGGAGCTTGTGATTAACTTCTTGTCCCTAAAATGCTTATTTACTTTGAGGAAAAGAATCCTTGTGTTCTTGTGGTCATAACCTTGTATTTTCTTCTTCTTGATAAGTGGTAAAAGATGAGTTTTCAATCATATATCATGCGCACCAAGGGGCTGACTTTGGATGAAGTTTCATTTAAATATGCTAAGGCTTGATGGTTGATGAATCCCTTTGATTGAAGTGCAAAAACATGGTTATATTTTGAAAGAAAATCATGGACTTTGAAATAGGCCAATTTGGCCAAGAGGAGAAAAGTGTGTAAACAGTATGTTAATAAAATTCTAGGTGGAAGTGGATGTTGGTTTCTATAAGTTTAGATGATATTATGAAGTGTATATTAAGTGATATAAGTGGTCAAGTCATGAGTGAGTTGGTAGAAAATTAAATGAAAAATAATTTAAGTATATGCAATGTGCTTTTGGACCTAGAAGAAATAATTGGGAAAATGAGGCTTTTGAAGTTTTCGTATTCTGACAGAATTGTCGTGTATTGACGATTCGTACATGGTTGTTGTAGGTTGTCGTACGTTGATTTGAACCCCGAATTGTGAGCTTGGTGGATTGCCCTTGGTCCCGGACCAAGTGGGATTGAGGTGAGTAATTGGAACCATTCTGGTAGAATTAGTAACTTGCATGTGTTCATATGAATAGTAATTAATTGAGAATGTCCTATGTGTAGGCATTTTAATTGTATAACCAGCTCGAGAAATATATTACATTGGAGCTACGTGAAGAGGATTATTCAGGTAACCTCTTGGTACTGGGGCTTGTTCCCCTTGTGTGTTCCACCATGCTTTTGAGGGTGATGGTAGGAAATGTATATGAGTAATGTAGAATAATATGATCATGCATTTAGTATGTATGCTGGTATATAGGTACCGAGTCTCTGGCCAGTAGACAGTCTTGCCTTCGGGTGTTTCGGACTTCCACTGGATAGGTCTCCAAGAGGGAGTTCCAGTTGACCTAGCGTCGTGGTGTGTGACCTGGATAGGAGCACACTAGGAAGTCTCGGGTGTATGCGGATGGGAGGGGTACCTTGGTTTGATGATCTAGCAGCACGCCTTGGATGAGACCCATAGGCTTATATGCCTAGGACGTTGCGTGGTATTGGTAGCTACCATTGCAGCTTCGTCGTATTTCGTATCCTATGATCCTCATTTTCTCTAAATCCCTTGCTGTATCTTGTTTTCAAGAAGTTATTTTATATTATTTATATGCATCGAATTGAGCCATTGGGCGGAGTATTCTCTAGAACCTCTGGGTTACTGAGATATATTCGTATATCTCACCCCGTCTTAGGGACTTTATTTCAGGAGGTAGCAGTTGTACAGGAGCAGCGGGCAAGAAGCCCGCAGGATGATTAGTGATATGCGGTCAGCATATAGGAAATTACAAGGCAAAAAGAGGAAGAAAATGACTCAATCAATGCAAGAAAAGCAGAGAAAAAGAGTAAAAATATCCAAAGTCTGAATATCAAGGAAGATAAACAAAAGGAGGCAAAAACATATCAAAAAGGCCTAGGTTCCCGCGCTCTCAGCGCGGGAGTGGCGCTAAGAGCGCGAGAAAGGAAAAATTGGCAGAAGGAACCGCGCTCACAGCGCGGGGATGGCGCTGTGAGCGCGGGAGGTGAAAAAGTGGCAGAAACGCCCACGCCCTGAGCGCGGGAGTGGCGCTCTGAGCGTGGGAGGCGCGAAAGTGACAAGATTCAAAAGTGCAAATTAGGTCAGAATCTCTCTTATAAAAGGAGACTCAACCTCTGAAGAGAGATATCTCAAAACACACATCACAAGACCTAGAGAAGGCATTCTTCGTGTTCATCACTCTGTTCTTGTATTCTTCTTTATTTTTATACTCCTCCAATTCAAGTGTTTCATCATGAGAATTTGGGAGGGTAATCGCCATTGGAGAGAGGGTCTCTTCCTTATATGTTCCATCTTTTTGCTCTTCTCTTACTTCAAAATATTCTTCCACTTTGGATTCTTCTACCGTAGAAGATTCCTCCTCAGTTTCGAATTCTTGAGTAGCTATTGCCACATCCTGATCTTTCAAGTATGAATTTCCCTCAACGTCTTCAGTGACTTGCTTGAAAAGAGGTGCGGCATTTTCTATATAATTCTCTTGAGCTAGAATGGATGACTTCTCCTCAGCTTCTTGCTCAACTATTGGCTGATCCTGGAGTGCTTGGTATTCTTCGTAAACCACTGTCTCGATCAGATCAATAACTTCTTCAAGTTCCATAGTGTGAAGTGGAATTCCAGCTGCTAGATCTAATTTTATTCTCGAGAGTGGGCATATACCATTGTATAAAATGCGAACAAATTCGCAATCTTCAACTGGACATCTTCTGCATAATTCATGAAGTCTACACCAAGCATGATACAAATGTTCTCCTTCTTTTTGTGCGAAGGAGGCTATCTCTTTTTTAATCTTTTTGGCTTTGGACGGTGGAAAATATTTGCTTATAAATTTGAATTCTATGTCCTCCCATGTGGTGATGCTTTGTCGAGGTTGAGTCTTCAACCATGTCTGAGCTCTACCTTTTAGAAAGAAGGGAAACAAATGGACCTTAATGGAGTCTTCAGTGGCTCCATCTAACCTTACGCTACTGCAGAAATTCAAATATTTATCTATTAGATCGTAAGGATCTTCTGCATATTCACCCCCAAAAAGTTTTGCACTTTCAATGTTGAGCAACCCTTCCTCCAATTCTAATGGAATTTCAAGTTGTTCAACCATGATGTTAATAGAACATCATAGAGAACGAAAAAAAAAAAAATAAATAAAAAATAAAAAATAAAAAAATAAAAAATTAAATATCCAAGCTCAAAGATCAATGGTTATTTATAATATTGGAATTTACAATCCCCGGCAACGGCGCCAAAAACTTGTTGCGAACTCGGCAAGTATACCGATCGTTCCAAGTAATAAAAGTGATAAGTAAGTATCGTCTCCACAGGGATTGTAGACCAAGTATTATAATAACCAGTCCCCTTAAGTTGAATGGATCAAAAGAGGGTAGCAATAGTTGTTGGTTTAAAAACAAAAAGTAAATTAAAAAGTAAATTGCGTATTTTTAGGGTTTTCTGAAGAAAGAGATGAAGAAAGATTGAATTATAAAAGATGTAAAAAATAATTTAGAAAAACGCTGCAGTTAGAGAACACTCACCGATGATCCCCACCTTTTACTCTGGATTAAGTTAAATATTAATATATAAATCGTGAAATTAGATAATTATCAGATAAAGGTATCAATAGTTAATTCTCAATCCCTTGAGGAATTAACCCTTTAATCTCATATAGAACCCTAATTCCTTGAGGTGCCCTATATGAGATCAAGCATAAAGATCGATAATTAAAACATCTACAATATGAATCATGTCTATCCCTAGATCATGTTCATACCGTCGTTCTATTCCCTTTCTGGATTAAAGACCTCAGATCCCTCTTGTTGGCCCTAATCCTCAGATTTATTATTACTTACTAGATTGATCGGATCTAATAATAACAATAACAATACGATCAAAATAGAACGAAATTCAAAAGATAAATATATCAATAAAAACTCAATCCATTGTATCAGGGGTTCACAAGGGTTCGTGACCCTAACTACAGCAAAGATAGATCTAGCCAACCATGACTAATCTTGAAAAAGAAAACATAAAAATGAAATAAAAAGAAGAAGAAAAACTAGAAGAACATGAAGATCATGAAGAACACGAAGAACTTCGAAGAACTCCAAGAACTCCGTATTCTCCTCTGAAGAATCTGAATTGTGAGGAATGGAGTGTAGCATCCCTGAATGTGTGGAGGGGACCCCTTCAAATAGCAGCCAATTAGGGTTTCCGTGCAGATTACGAAAATATCCCTCTGATAACGTTAAAATTAAATTACACTTATTACGTAACCGAAGACTTAAATTACACTTTATTACAAAAACGTATAACGGAAATATTAAATTAAATCAGATTTGAATTCAGATTTTGAATTCAAATTTTGAATTCAATAGTGGTGCGATCCTCTGGCGCCTTGTTCGGTCTCTCGCGCGGTTTTCCCTTCTTTGTTTTTCAAATTTTGAATTTCTTCACCTCTTAACCTATAAAAATATAGAAAAGTCAGTGAAAGTGTGTCTGAACATGGATTGTTAATAATTCATTAAAAATAATAACTTTTATTACTGAATTACTGTCAAATCCTTATTCTTTTTACTCTGAAATATCTATATGCTGAAGGCATATCAATTAGCTGGAGTATTTGCAATATTTTGCATTTTGGTGACCATTGGGCCTAGGCTAGACTTAGGGCATGAACATTCCATATGTATGTAGGATGAGATTCATTGTCATATTTGTTCATGTCATTTTGCCTAAGTCTAGTACATATATCATTTTGATGTTTTTACATTATGTTGTATTTGAAGACTTTGAGTTGTAAAGTGTAATATGCATATAGAGATTGTAAACTATACCTGAATACTTGATGTAATATGTAAGCATGTAATATGATAGAAGGACAATAGGCCTACTTTAGGAATATGATTATGTGTATGTTTTGAAGATGCATGCAATTTGACTTTGACGATTGAAACGTATTAAGTATTAATCCAAGAAGCAATGTGAGATGTATTATATAAGTCAATTAAACTGTGATGGGTTGTACGTGCCCCAAGGCATTGTTTGTCCTTTTGTGTGCCACCCACTGATTATTAGGTACTATTTGAGGTCATGGATCACTTGTATAAATTTGGGAAATGTTAGAAAAATAAAGGAAACTCTGGCGAAATTTCTAGGAATTGACAGTTTTTAGGTGAACTTTGGGAGAGCATATCTTTCTCCACAGTGGTCCGTTAGGGACGTACCATATTCCACTTTGAAGCTTGTGATTTCCTCTAGCTTGTGGTAAAGTTTGGTAAAATTCTGGGTTGGACATCGGCCATGTGAGGGCTGTGAGCACAGACTGCCTATTTGTTTACTGCACATGTGGCAGTTCTGGACCGATTTTGGGAAATTTATTCCCTCTTCGTTTGTGGGTCAATTTAGGTGTATGATATATCAGATTGAATCTTGAGGTGTCTAGTTTTATAAAAATTTAAGATCAGTTAATGGAGTGGATTTTCCGCAGTAATTCATTTAGTGAGGGATGTTTGGAGCTGTTTTGGGGTTGGTTGGCAGCTTTGCTTGTCCAACTTCAAACGGTGATATCCGGAGAAAACGAGCTCGAAATAACTCGTGTGATAGCTTCTTACAAAGTTATTTAAGTAAGAAAAGAAATATTTAAAGATGAAGGACTGTTTTGAGCGGTGTGTCCGCAGAAAATTAATGACCGAACCATGTTCGGATAGGTAGAAAACGTAAAAGTGAGAAATTAGCTAAATGGATTTATTGAAACCCCTTAGTGTCTTGAGAGAAGTAATGTATGATATAAAAGTAGTTTAAATAAGTATTTCGCAAAGAGTTTACACATACGATCATAACTTTTATTTTTTATGCTTTTTATGGTTTTAAGTGCTCGCGTAATAAACGAAAAAAGTTTACTCGCATTTTTGTAAAATGAATTGCTGTGATTGTGCTTAATATCATAATTAATGTTAACAATACCGGTGTACAATAGCTGTTACATTTTATGGTATCAGAGCAGTTTTGCTAGAGATCTCTGGTAATGTATAATTGTACCTTGTGTTGCATAGTTATCTGTGAACTGTTTATGATTAATGTATATGTGATTCCTCAGTGTGGGTCTGATTAGCTCATTCCTTTGTGTTACATGTACAGATATCATGAGTAGGGCACGAGGTCGGCGTGGAGCTAGAGGTGCAAGTCGTCTAGCAGCACCAGATCCTATTACTGCAGTTCTAAATGCCCTGCAGGAAGAGATTGCTGCAAATAGATTAGTGACAGAAAACCTGATGAAAAACAATCAGGATATGATGCAGTCCTTCATGACAGAGATGAGGGCTGACAGAGTTAGACGCAGGAGGGATGATTCTCCTCCGCAAGAGGGGAGTAGGACTAGCCGTCATTCTGAGGAGGCTAGTCGCCACACTACTGATCATACCTATATCCCAGAGCTTTCTGTGGATCTTACTATTGTTGCTCAGTCGTCTGGAGTTGCTGGGCAGGGTTTTGCTGGTACCGATGAGCAGAGGCTCTTATATTTTCGAAAGCACAAGCCGCCATCTTTTTAGGGGTCAAGGGACCCAAAGGTAGTGACTACTTGGCTTATGGGGATGGAGAAAATCTTTCAAGTGATGAGGTGTCAGGATCCTCAGAGACTGCTCTACTCTGTTTATATGCTTGAGGGGGATGCCCATGAGTGGTGGTATAATGCATCTCGCCCATTTACGATTCAGGGCGTTGAGATTACTTGGGCTTTATTTGAACGACTATTCTATGAAGAGTATTTGCCTAGGGATGTTCGGGAAGCTAAACAGGGTGAGTTTGATAATTGGTACAGGGTACCATGACTGTTGACGCCTATGTGGCAAAATTTAATGAGCTAGTTAAATTTGCAAACTACGGGGGTATACTGCCGACTCCTGAATTCTTATATGCAAAATTTCAGAGGGGCTTGAATGAGAAAATTGCTAAAAAGATGTCGAATACAGCTGTGAGAGATTTTGCTGATCTAGTGACCCAGTGCAAAACGGTTGAAACAGTGTACAACAGGTATCCGAAGTCTAGTTCTTCTAAAGAGCAGGATAATAGGAGGAAGTCTAGTCCTTCTGGAAATAATAACAGAGGTGGTTACCATCAGAATAATAATAGAGGTAGGGGGTTGCAGGTAAGGCAGTCTCCGGGTCAGTTCAAGAGAGGTGGTAGTCAGAGGAGCAGATTTAATGACAGGAATTCTAATCCTCGATGTGATAAGTGTGAGAGGTTTCATCAGGGCCCTTGTACTGCGGCTCTGAATTCTTGTTTTAAATGTGGTAAGGTTGGGCATTTTTCCAATTCTTGTTTTAAATGTGGTAAGGTTGGGCATTTTGCCAATAATTGTTACAGTAATACTGGGCAGGCTGCGAATCTGCGAGCCTTGCCATCTGCTCCTACAGTTGGGCGTGTCTATACTACAAATGTGCAACAGACTGAGAAGGCACCTAATCTGGTTAAAGGTACAATTTTTATCTCAAATATTGATTTGTCTATTTTATTTGATTTGGGAGCTACACACTCGTTTGTGGCGGAATATGTTGCTAAGGGGTTGGGTTTAAAAGTATCACGGATGATTCCCCCTATGCGTATTACAACTGCTAC
>JAVKPL010001739.1:0-2500 GCA_032173675.1 Gastrolobium villosum
GTTCATCAAAATCACCATTATATGCCACTGTTTCTGCACTTAAAAGCCACTGTTTCTGCACATTTTAAGCCACTGTTTCTGCACATTTTAAGCCACTGTTTCTGCACATTTTAAGCCACTGTTTCTGCCCATTACATGCCACTGTTTCTGCACATATATGTCACTGTTTTAGTGCCCTTAAGCCACTGTTTTCATGCATGAAATACCACTGTTTTTACTCATAAAATGCCACTGTTTTCATGCTTAAAATGCCACTGTTTTTATGCATAAAAGATCACTGTTTTAAGCCATCGTATGCCACTGTATTATGCATAATGTGCCACTGTTTTATGTACACAAATGCCACTGTTTTATGTGCACAAATGCCACTGTTTTATGTGCACAAATGCCACTGTTTTATGTGCACAATGTGCCACTGTTTTATGTGCACAAATGCCACTGTTTTATGTACACAAATGCCACTGTTTTATGTACACAAATGCCATTGTTTTATGCATAAAATGCCACTGTTTTAGTCCTTCTATACCACTGTTTGTATGTATAAAATGCCACTGTTTTGGAAGTTCAAAGTGCCACTGTTTCTGTTTTAAAAATGCCACTGTTTCTGTTTTAAAAACGCCACTGTTTCTGTTTTGGAAAAGTTTAAAACGTCACTGTTTTGGCTGCTGTAAACACTGCTGTATGCTCACTGTTTTGCTGCTGTATGCTCACTGTTTTGCTGCTGTATGTCCACTGTTTTGGCTGCTGTAAACACTGCTGTATGCTCACTGTTTTGCTGCTGTATACTCACTGTTTTGGCTGCTGTAAGCCACTGCTGTATGCTTTCTGTTCTGCTGTAAATAGCCACTGTAAATGATTAGTTTTAATTGATTTAGGTGCGCTTAAGAAGTGAGAATATTTCGCTGCCGTTGGTAATATTTAAGGAAAGCTAAGGTAAGTGTCAGGCGATGATGCCTAATGTAACTATTGACTACTGGTATAGAATTGTAACATGATGCTCCATATGCCGTAAAAATATTGTGTTCCATTATAATGAAAGGAAACTGCCAAAAATGTGCCGTGAAGGCTATATGACTATGAGGTAAAGACGTTATGTGGCAGCATAACGCATATGAAAGTTATATATGCATGCACCTTACATTCATACCGCATTTTTACGCTTTGTGTGTGAAAGCATAGCATGACATGCATATATCATGATCATATAGGCCTTGTTTTAGAATAGTTATGTACAGGACCATGTGATTGAGCAAGCATCATATAGGCATCCCCAAGGTACCGGGGTATGGGACACTTGGCATCAGTCCGCATAGGCCCTCAGATGGAATCCACATGGAGCTCAGGTGCCAAGGGTATATTTGATTCCACTGGGAAGTGCGCGCACGACGGTGCTAAAAGCGCAAAGGAAAGGCGTTATATACGCAATATATGAATATGATAAAAAGGAAAAGGAACAAGGATATGTTGAAGTGACTGTTTCTAATTTTGTGCCTAGTTAATATTGTTATATTACTGGTTTTATTGCCACACTACTGGGATTATTCTCACCCCTTCGGGGCTGCTATTTTCCTAAATGGCAGGAGGACATAAAAGCACTTGAAGACATGATGTTTGCTGTTGATTGCTGATGCGTGGATTATCATTGTTGCTGTTTGTTTAAACTGGATAACTGTAATGATTAATATTTTGATACTTTTGGATGGCTGTAGTCCTTATCATCTTTATGTTAGTTGGAACTTTTGTGAACAATGACTATTTTGGAAAACCTTTATGAAAGGAATTTAAGTGTTGAAAAATTTTATACGGATTTGTGTACTGCTTTATTAGCTCATGTGACGTTAACGACTCTAATTCCGCTTAGCAAACGACTCTCTTGGATGCATACAAGGGAGGGCGTTACACTAATTGGTATCAAAGCAGTTTGTCCATGGAATTGCTTGTGTTTGATTGAATTGATTGTCGTTTGTGTTTATCTGCCACACATTGACTGCCTAAGTGTGCTATATAAGTATATATTAGCTAGGGTAGTTTCATCCCGTTCGCAATCCTGTTCTGTGATAACTCCACACGGACTGACTCATTAATCTTGATATGAATAACATAACTCCACAGTACTCATTACTTTAGACTGCTGCCATGGATATCATTGCGTTTCATCCCGCATCGCAACTCATTTCCTGATATTGTGAGTGCAGAATCATGGCAGGTGGTCGAGGTTCAAATAACATAATCCACAAGAAGACTCTTATCACACTCATTAAGGACATTGGAATAACATAACTCCACACATAACAGCCTCAACTTTATAACTAACTCATTAATATCATCCAAGTTTCATCCCGCATCGCAATCCTCTTCATTGATCTGAATAACATAACGTTAACAGCTTCATTACTTTATAACTGACTCATTAATCATTGATATGAATAACATAACTCCACACATAACAGCCTCATTACTTTATAACTAACTCATTAATATCATCCAAGTTTCATCCCGC
>JAVKPL010001740.1:0-17056 GCA_032173675.1 Gastrolobium villosum
CAAGAAGCTTTTCTCTACATTGGCCTATACTCGTTGGCCATTGGCAGTGCAGGAGTCAAAGCTGCCCTACCATCACATGGTGCTGATCAGTTTGATGAAACAGACCCTAAAGAAGCAACGAAAATGTCCAGTTTCTTTAACATTCTCTTAGTAGCTGTTTCCATGGGTCGTGCAATCAGCTTAACGATCATTGTGTGGATAGAAAACCACAAAGGATGGGACTGGGGCTTAGGGATATGTACCATATCTATATTTTTGGGTATCATAATCTTAGTTGTTGGATTACCACTATACAGAATTCATGTTCCTCAAGGAGCAAGTGTTCATCTTGAGATCATACAGGTATTTACACCTTTGAAAGCCCGATTGTTTATTATGCAGATAAACCCGAGTATTATTTTTAGGAGGGGTTTAAAGTTTTAATCTGGACCCGCCCCGAACAAGATTGTCTCCCGTGGAGGATACCTGTGATTTATCCCGAAAAAAACAATAGGAAGCTCTATATCTTTGACATAGTATTATAGTTTTTTACTCAAATAAAATTCCAGTGCTTATACAAATGACGATTACCAATCCAATTTTTATCAATATGGCATGGCACATGTCTTATTGTTAATTTTATAGGGAAAAGAACTTTTATTAAATTGTATAGGAGGCCTCGTGGACTTTTAGTAAAGGGGAAAAACAAAAGGAATGGGGCAAGCATAGAACTCATAATGGAACAACTCTTATGTAGATTCCTTATTTTTTAATCTTGAATAATAGGAAGGGATTCACTTTGAATTTGAAACGAATTGAATGTCATGAAGTTTGAAATAGTTGAGGTTTTTTAGGACAATATTGCATTCGATCTAGCTGTTTTAATTTTTGCACATGTATTTCCAGGTGTACGTGGCCGCAATTCGCAACAGACATCTTACGCTCCCTGAAAATGCAGTAGAACTATACGAGATTGAACACGACAAGGAGACTGCAATGGAAATAGAGTTTCTACCTCATAGAGACACTTTCAGGTTCAATTCCACTCGTGTCTAAAACACAAATAATTATTTTAAAGAACCAATTCAATCCAAAAACTTAAGCTATTAGGTGAGACTACGTTAATAGTTGTATATATCTCAACACGCCCCTCACACGAGAGCCCAATTGGCTTGAAGGGTGGACAATGCACGGGCCCACCTACCTATGTGAAGAAAGAAATTCCACTAGAAAGAAAGTAGGTGGCGGTGAGGATCGAACTCGATCGGTACACCAAGCTCTGATACCATATAAAGAACCAATTCAACACAAAAGCTTAAGCTAAGGATACATTAATGATTTTATATATCTCAACAATTATATATCACTTGGTCATGACTCATAACTCAGTAGTAAAAGTGATACAAGGTTAATGTAAAAGGTCTTAATTTGAGCTTTCTTAAGTAAAAGTTTCACCTCTGCTGACATTGTAAAATATCACTCAAATTCGAATTTATACTTGGTTCTAAACTGAAGTGTTCCCTTTTCACAGGTTCTTGGACAAAGCAGCCATCCAAATAAAATCTGATGACCAATCTGAGAAACAAGAGGTTCCAAACCCATGGAAACTTTGTCGGGTTACCCAAGTAGAAAATGCCAAAATCATTCTTAACATTTTCCCAATATTCTGCTGCTCAATTGTATCGACACTTTGCCTAGCTCAGCTCCAAACTTTTTCAATCCAACAGGGCTACACCATGGACCAAAGCTTCAACAAGCATTTTAGCATCCCACCTGCATCCCTCCCAATCATCCCAATTATGTTCTTAATCACTGTTGTTCCTCTCTATGATCACTATGTTGTGCCTGTTCTGCGTAAAATCACTGGTATCCCTACTGGGGTTACCCACTTGCAGCGCATAGGTGTTGGTCTAGTACTCTCTTCTATGTCCATGGTTGTGGCTTCAATTATAGAGGTAAAAAGGAAAGGAGTGGCTAGAGAAA
The DNA here is from genome assembly GCA_032173675.1 of Gastrolobium villosum. NCBI lineage: Eukaryota > Viridiplantae > Streptophyta > Magnoliopsida > Fabales > Fabaceae > Gastrolobium > Gastrolobium villosum. Next base: position 1,963 of record JAVKPL010001740.1, read on the forward strand.
ACAACATGCTTGATGCTTCGCCAGTATCTCATCCATTGCCCATAAGCATATTTTGGCTTGCTTTTCAGTACTTCACGTTTGGCATAGCTGACATGTTTAACTATGTGGGGCTGCTTCAGTTTTTCTATTCAGAGTTACCAAAAGGGCTTAAATCTACATCATCCTCCTTCCTTTGGGGCTCTATGGGACTTGGGTATTTTCTAAGTACCATAGTGGTAAAGAGCGTGAATGGTGCCACCAAGCATATCACTAAAAGTGGGGGTTGGTTAGCAGGGAACAATATTAACAGAAACCATCTAAACCTGTTCTTCTTGTTCCTTGCTATTGTAAGCTCGATCAACTTCTGTATCTATTTGTTCATTGCAAAGAGATACAAGTACAGGACTCAGTGCCCTACAATCCCTGGTGGTGATTCAAAGGAGTGAATGTAGGGAAGAAAAAAATTGTATTATTCTAATCTAGGTTTGTGTGAAAAAATAAAAGGTGTTTTTCTTTTCTTCATAATTTGGAAGATGTAATCTTAAAGAGATTCAGAATGTATGTGTAATTCTATCTTCCCAATGTTTTTAGGTGTACTTTATTTTTATTTTTATTTCTTTTCATGGCTCATCCTTTTTTTCATTTTTACATTCATCTTCGCATGCATTGCTTACCATATCTATTCACTACTAAAAAATGCATTTTTTTCGATGGAAAAATTCCGTCAAAAATGGATAAGATTCCGTCGAAAATGAAATTTCATTTTCGACGGAAATGAAGCCGTGGCGTATCTCTTTGTGGGTAACAAATTTTTCGACGGAATTAGAGATTCCGTCGAAAATTTTCGACGGAAAACAAATTCCGTAGAAAGATTTCGACGGAAAATAAATGAAATTCCGTCGAAAAATTTTGGATTAATTTTCGACGGAAAACAAATTCCGTAGAAAAATTTCGACGGAAAATAAAACAAATTCCGTCGAAAAATCTTTTAATAATTTTCGACGGAAAACAAATTCCGTCGAAAAATTTCGATGGAAAATGAATGAAATTCCGTCGAAAAATCTTGTATTAATTTTCGACGAAAAACAAATTCCGTCGAAAATTTTCGACGGAAAATGAACGAAATTCCGTCGAAAAATCTTGTAATAATTTTCGATGGAAAATAAATTCCGTCGAAAATTTTAACGTAAAATGAATGAGATTCCGTCAAAAACAATTGCCTCAATTTTTGATGAAATTGTTCTTCCGTCAATTTTTTTCTTAATTTCTTTCTACAAAATTAATACCAATTTATGTTTTGCACCTGATAAACAAATATAATGAAAGTAAATAATATGTCAAAATCATATGATCTTAATATAATTATGTGTACAAAAGTCTTTATCATATACTAATGAAAAGTGTCATATATCTATAAATGCCCAAGTCATATACTAATCAAAAGGGACATACACATACAAAAGTCCTTGTTGTGTACTAATCAAAAGAGTATATCTACAATAGTCCATTTCATATACATCCAATAAAGATTCAAAAGTCATGCTGTTGGATGATCTGCATAATCATGGTCATCGCCTAGGTCCTGAGACGAAAGCTGAATCTTGTCGCCATCCTCAATATCTAATAATGTCTGGGGAAGCCTTCGCATAAGCTTATCCATTTGTTCCATTAGCCTCTGCATCATAACCGTGAGACTATCCATTTTTTTGAATTTTTTTTTTGTTAAAAGACAAAGTATATAAAGCTACAATTTACAAGTAATTTATGTAAAAAAAAAAGTAATTTCGCACAATTTACAAGTAACAAATCGCAAAAAAGTTACATGACACTAACCAAGCTTAAGGGTTTTTATGTTTCCATAGAATTTGAGATCTTCAGCCGAGACGGTGGTGATGTAGTCATTGATTATTACTAGAGTAGGATGAAAAACGAACCTGTTACGAGTAGGATGAAAAACAGAGTGAGCAAGGTATAGCGAAATTAGTATTACTATTCTATGGATATCACAATAAAAAAGATCTTTAAACTCAAGATGTTTGTAATGTTTAGATCCTATTTTAGAAAAGCACTACTCTACAGCATAAGTGAGTATGGACAGGTAAAAATTGACTATAGCGAAATGGAGATAAGGAATGCAAAGAAGATGATACTTACGGAAAATCTCCAATTACATTTATCCAAGATCGCAGAGAACCTTTGAAAGAGACAAGCAGAGGTGTGCATAACATAGTTAAAAAATTTTAAGAGCATTTAAAAAACAATCAAAATGAAAAAATAATAATAATAAAAAAACTTTACCTATCTACATTTGAAGAATTCTCGTTGCCAAAAACAAGCCCAACAATCCCATGCACAAAAATCAATACATTAATTGATTTCTAAACAAGAATAAATTACCATAACCTGGAGTTGCTCACTATAAAAAAAAGCTTTGAGACTAAGATACATATCTTAAACTAGAAAATTCACAAAATCAATTTGAAGAGGCTCCTCAGAATCAATCTTTACCTTGTAACTAGACATCAAATCCATTTTCATAGATCACAGAGTGCTACAAAATCCTTGAAGAAGAAAAAAATAGAGTAGCAATTTTTATCTTGTAATAAATAAAGATGCCGGATACTGTAACAGCCCGTGTTAACCCGGATTGTTAACACACTATCGTATTAAGCCACACTTAATTAAAATGCGGAATAACTTTTTCTTTAATTCAATTATGACGTCATTAACTTAACCAACTTGATTACTTAATCATTTTCATAAAAATACTGCCTGTATGTAAATTGCAAGACAACTAACTGAATACCTCGTACATAAATATAAGGTGAGTATCTAAAGCCACAGGTCTACACAAGTAGCCTGGGTCAAAATCCTGATACTTTAATTGCAACATTAACATAAAAGACCAAAGTCAACCATGTGGCATGGACAAACCCCATGCTCACCAAATAAGGCAACAATGCCCACAAATAGTCTCAACATAAACTTAACATAAATAAAGCAGAAAACATAACAGCAGTCAAATAATCAGCAATCCACAACCAGCACGTCAGCATAATTATCAGCTCAGCTCTGGCCTCCTGCCACCTGAGCCCTCAACATTACCTGATCCTGAAATAAGCGTCCCCAAACGTGGGGTGAGATCTCTAATAAGAAATCTCAATAAGACAAGGGGTCCTCAAGGAGTCTCCACCCCAAGCTCACTTACATGTGTAATATAAGTTCTAAAAATAGTATTACAGTATAAGTTCTAAAATCATGCGATGCAGCAATTAATTATGTCATGTGTGCTTTCAAATCTACTGGCCAGAGAAATGTAGGAATACGTCTATGCCTACATGAGTACATGGATACTACCTGCACCTCACCCACATGCTTCTCCATCTTGTATGTACTACATACTCAGGATTGCCGTCTAGGTGGACACCACATGCATATCATAATAGCTCATTACATATAAACAGCTCAACAGCATTTCAAAATAATAAAGCATGTAACACAGCATGCATAAACCCATCCCCATGGGACATGGTGGAACATCAAAATGGCTAAACCGAGGACACGAAAGCTTACCTTGCAAGCTAGCTATCCAAGCCAAGAGTCCAACCACTCACAAGTCCACAAACAGCAGTATCACAATCTGATATGGACCATTAACAAGTCAATATTAATGCACAACATGCATACAACTTAAAGACTATGCCTTTCCTTTACGTTTTACGTCTTAAGGCTTCCAACAAAGCCATAAGCCCTTAATCATATGATCCTGACTTAATCCATTTATTACAGAAGTTCAACTTCCTTGAACTAGGGTCCACACACACCCAATAGCTTACTGTTCATACAGTAAAGCTACTGTCTGCGCAGAACCCAGGATATCCGGATATCAGAAGGGGCATATCCGGATATGCCATATCCGGATATCACACTGGACATATCCGGATATGTCATATCCGGATACCCAGATCCCATATCCGGATATCAATATCCGGATACCATATCCGGATACTGATATCTGGATATCTGTTCGACAAATATCCGGATATCTCACGACAGAATGCAGTTTCTGCATTTCGTGAATATCCATCCCAAAGATCCAACTTTTAACACATGTACACGTTAAAGCATGCATCTTTAGTTCATTTTAGGTTCATATACCTTATACCCTCTTGTTTACTCATTAAACATGGCCAAGACATCAACTTTAAGCATCATAAACCCATGATCATAGTGAGGTAACTTACCAAAGTTCAAAACAGAGGCAAGTTGTGCTCTTGGAGCTCTCCCAAGGTCCCTCAAACTCAGCCTAAGTAGGAGCACGAAAATGGCACTTCAAGATGGGTTCTTGCACCACAAGAAGGCACTTTGAAGCTCACAATGACTACCACAAAGTAGCCATTACTAAAGCTCCAAACTCATGCTCACTAACTACCTCTCAACTCAGAAAAGCAAGGCTCACCACACACAATATGCACACAAGCACTCTCCAATGCCCACACTCAAGTGTTCACTTGATCAAGAAGAGAAACAATGATCAAAGGAGGTGGCTTTGGTGAGAAAGGAGGAAGAAATGGAGGAACAAGGGGGCTGCCTCAAAGCTGCAGGGAAAACTCACGTAGGAATTGTATGGCCTAGGGTTTTGTGCCCTTAATGGGTCTATATATAGGCAAAGCCACTAATCGCACAGTATTAGCCTTAATAGCAAAGTAAAAGATCTTGATCTCAAACTTTAGAATCTAGACCTACGCATTTTTCTAAGATTTTTCATATTTTTATTTTATTTTTCGGAGCACCTTTCCGGTACGCGCTTTTCCATAGCCAGTATCAGTTCTGGCATCAGATTACGTCATTTTGACTTGAAACTTGTTTTACAAGTCCTACATAATATTCTAGTAATTATCATGCATTCGTTATAATTTTCCGGGATACTTTTCCGATACGCATTTATACCGAGTAGCAGAACCGGTATCTGCGCTTTTCTTCCGAAAAGCGACTTTCACCATTTTTACTCACTCAATATAATTATCTAAGCCCATTAATAATTATTAGGGTCAATTATGGAATTATTTCCTAATTATCATAATTAATTTACTAATTACCTTAATTAGCGGTGCGGGTTCTTACAGATACCAAAAAAAAAAAAAAATAAATAAAGATGTCAACACCATCAGAAGGGCAATTATCATAGAGTACATCCATTCTTAATGCAACCTTATTGCGTTAAAAGCAAGAGCTAAGAGCAAATGCAACCTTATATATAAAAGTTAAGTAAAGTTAGCTGTTAGGATATATATATATATATATATATATATATATATATATATATATATATATATATATATATATATAACATGTTAAATATATAAAATTTAGTAAGTTATATATAAAAGTTACGTGAAGTTACGTGTTAGGTTATATATATAATATTATGACATGAGAAAGATGCTTCTTTAATTGAATTGTTGTTTCCATTTCTCAGTTTACATAGAAAAAACTGACAATCATAAAAAATTTAAACAATAATAACTTACATCTTTTAACGGTAAATATTTGTTAAGGTCCAGGAGCACCCAAAACTTGGTGCTCCCAATTTTTTAGAGCGTTAGATAAAAAAATCAACGACTCTGATTAAAAAATATGTGACACCATTAATTTTTTTAATCTAACGGCTCTTAGATATGAGGTAGGATCCTTGGATACTGGTGTCAAATTTCAAATTTGATACCTCATCTAAGAGCCATTAGATCAAGAAAGATCAACGGTGTCACATGCTTACAAATTAGAGCCGTTGATCTTTTTTGATTTAACGGCTTGACACCGGTATCAAATTATCCTACCTATATATATATATATATATATATATATATATATATATATATAAAAGTTATACTTACAACTTTTTTTTTACAACCTCTTAGAACCATATCTTATCAGCGTTGATTTCCGCCAATCAACGATTATCATTTAACCTTCCCCACACACACACACACATATATATATATATATATATATATATATATATATATGGGTTAGGATCATTTTACACCAGTGTAAGTTACACTCTCAATATTGTCCGTTGATATCACTTTTATCTAAGGGCTCAAATTTTTTAGTAACGTGAGCCATTGGATACAAGTGGATCAATGGTCAAGATTGAGTGTAAGACTTCTAAGTGTAAGAATAATAAATCTTACACCCAATCATAAAAAATAATCTTCGTACCTGACTACATGCAACAGTTGAAATTTATTAAGAGATATACAATAATTATTTATAAATACCTAATAAATTATAATCGTCAGATGCACAAAGAATAACATTAACTGTTATGATTAGGTATAAGACTTATTATTCTTACACCGGTGTAAGAATAATAAATCTTAACCGTTGATTTCCGTGCATCCAAATGTTGAGATTTATTGGGAATTAAAAATTTAATAATGAGTGAGACCTAATAAATCTCAACAGTTAGATGCAAAAAATCAATGGTTAAGATTTGGTGTAAGACTTATTATCTTACACCGGTGTAAGATGATCCTGCCCCTATATATATTTATAGGGCTTATTATTTCTCAAGTTGTTTGAGATAACTTTATCTCCGACCACTAAATCATAACCGTGCAAAGATGGATAGATGGTGATAAAGGAATAGAGAGAAAATGGGAATCATAATTATTCAAAGGTAATTCAATTAATATAAGATTTAAATATATATCAAGTAACTTGAGAAATATTTTTCTCATATATATATATATATATAGGATTTACGTTTCTGCAGCAGCTGCTGTAGTGTACGTGCAGCAATCAAATACTTGCCATATATATACTTAAAAACATTAAATGCGGGGAATCATAATTATACAAATGATGAAAGTATTAAATGTGAAAAATCATAACCACACACTTGTTATTGCTGTACGTAAAGTGGCTGTATAAATGATTATATATATATATATATATATATATATATATATATATATATATATATATATATATATTTCATAGGTAAAAGATATATATTTCATTGGTAAAAGTCACTTTTTAATAAACAAATGTCTTTTTTTCTCATTCGAGAACTATTTTTCATATGCTCATATATAAGTATGTAAATGGGTGAGTCACCGATTACCAAAAAAACAAAAACAAAAAAGGGTTAGTTGGGCTTAGAGTCGGCAAAACGGGCTCGGCGTGCCTACCCGCCCCATCGGCTAGACCGGGCGGGACGGGCTGAGTTTTTCAACCCATGTCAAAAGTGGGGCGGGCTCATTTTTTGGCGGATTGATGGCAGGCATAGGCGGGCCGTAAGGGTATGCAAAAAAACTAGTTAACTTACCCTGCCCTTGATCTGACCTTGACCTGACCCATAAATATCTATTTTTTTTGAACTGGGTGTAAATACTGACCCAATTTTATTTGGGTCAGTTTTAGACTTGACTTGTTTTAATAATGACCCATTGACCCAAAACTTGACCCATACCCATTTTATGAAAAAGAAAAAGAACATCACAATTACATTAAAAGAAAAGTTTTAACGTAAAACAATTACGTTGAAATTTCCATCAAAATTATTCGCAAAAAATTTTGACGAAAAATATTTTCATCAAAATTTGTGACTAAAAACATTTCTGTAAAAAAATTTGACGGAAAATTCTTTTTGTCAATTTTTTTTACGAAATCTATGTTTCGTCAAAATATTTTACAAAAAACATATTCATCGAAAATTTCGACGAATCACATTTGCATCGAAATTTTTTGATGGAAATTTTTTTCATCAAAATACTTTACAGAATTCAAATTTTGGCGAAAGTTTTCGACGGAAACATTTTCGTTAAAATTTTGACAAAAAAAATAAAAAAAATTTATCAAATTTTTTAGCAAAACACATTTCCATCGAAAATTTTCGACTAAATATTTTTGTCAAATTTTTTGATTAAAAAACATTTCCATCAAAATTTTGAACGGAACAGATTTCTGTCAAAAAATTTCGTAAAATTTTTTGGCAAAAAATATTTCGATAAAGAATTTTGACGAAAAACATTCTGTCAAAATTCTTTAGAGAATCTAAATTTCGTCGAAAGTCTCGAGTGAAACATTTCCCTCAAAACAATTTCTGTCGATCGAAATTTTCGTCAGAACACATTCCTATAGAAATTTTGAAAGAAAAATATTCTGTCAAAATTTTTTACGAAATTCTTTTTTTGTTTAAAACATTTGATGGAGGAAATCATTTTCGTCAAAACTTTTGACGGAAACTAAATTTCGATAGAAAAATTATTTTTGTAAACATCTTCATTAGAGAAAAAATTCCGTCGCTTTTTGTAAGAACCCGCACTGCTAATTAAGGTAATTAGTAAATTAATTATGATAATTAGGAAATAATTCCACAATTGACCCTAATAATTATTATGAGGCTTTAATAATTACAATTAGTGGGTAAGAATGCTGAAAGTCGCTTTTCGGAAGAAAAGCGCAGATACCGATTCTGCTACTCGGTATAAATGCGTACCGGAAAAGTATCCCGTAAAATTATAACGAATGCATGATAATTACTAGAATATTATGTAGGACTTGTAAAACAAGTTTCAAGTCAAAATGACGTAATCTGATGACAGAACTGATACTGGCTATGGAAAAGCGCGTACCGGAAAGGTGCTCCGAAAAATAAAATAAAAATATGACAAATCTTAGAAAAATGTGTAGGTCTAGATTCCAAAGTTTGGGATCAATATCTTTTACTTTGCGATTAAGGCTAATACTGTGTGATTAGTGGCTTGTGCCTATAAATAGACACATTATGAGGGCACAAAACCCTAGGAACACATACTGAACGTGGGAGGCTGCTGTTTTCTGAGTTTGAGCACTGTTCCATTGCCTCCTTCACTCCCCTTCATCATTTCTTGAACCTTTGGCCTTCTTCCTTCACTCCTCCTCTCCTAAACACTTGAGAGCATGCAAGGTGAGGGAGTGTGAGTGTGAAATTCTGAGTTTCCAGCCCCTGTGTGTGTGTAGTTAGTGAGCATGAGTTTGGAGCTTTAGTGATGGCTACCTTGTGGTAGTCATTGTGAGCTTCAAAGTGCCTTCTTGTGGTGCAAGAACCCATCTTGAAGTGTCATTTTCGTGCTCCTACTTAGGCTGAGTTTGAGGAACCTTGGGAGAGCTCCAAGAGCACAACTTGCCTCTGTTTTGAACTTTGGTAAGTTACCTCACTATGATCATGAGTTTATGATGCTTAAAGTTGATGTCTTGGCCATGTTTAATGAGTAAACAAGAGGGTATAAGGTATATGAACCTAAAATGAACTAAAGATGCATGCTTTAACGTGTACATGTGTTAAAAGTTGGATCTTTGGGATGGATATTCACGAAATGCAGAAACTGCATTCTGTCGTGAGATATCCGGATATTTGTCGAACAGATATCCGGATATCAGTATCCGGATATGGCATCCGGATATTGATATCCGGATATGGGATCTGGGTATCCGGATATGACATATCCGGATATGTCCAGTGTGATATCCGGATATGGCATATCCGGATATGCCCCTTCTGATATCCGGATATCCTGGGTTCTGGGCAGACAGTAGCTGTACTGTATGAACAGTAAGCTATTGGGTGTGTGTGGACCCTAGTTTAAGGAAGTTGAACTTCTGTAATTAATGAACTAAGTCAGAATCACATGAGTAAGGGCTTATGGCTTTGTTGGAAGCCTTAAGATGTAAAACGTAAAGGAAAGGCGTAGTCTTTAAGTTGTATGCATGTTGTGCATTAATATTGACTTGTTAATGGTCCATATCAGATTGTGATACTGCTGTTTGTGGACTTGTGAGTTGTTGGACTCTTGGCTTGGATAGCTAGCTTGCAAGGTAAGCTTTTGTGTCCTCGGTTTAGCCATTTTGATGTTCCACCATGTCCCATGGGGATGGGTTTATGCATGCTGTGTTACATGCTTTGATTATTTTGGAAATGCTGTTGAGCTGTTTATATGTAATGAGCTTTTATGATATGCATGTGTTGTCCACCTAGACGGCAATCCTGAGTATGTAGTACATACAAGATGGAGAAGCATGTGGGTGAGGTGCAGGTAGTATCCATGTACTCATGTAGGCATAGACGTATTCCTACATTTCTCTGGCCAGTAGATTTGAAAGCACACATGACATGATTAATTGCTGCATCGCATGATTTTGGAACTTATATTGTAAATACTGTTTTTAGAACTTATATTACACATGTAAGTGAGCTTGGGGTGAAGACTCCTTGAGGACCCCTTGTCTTACTGAGATTTCTTGTTAGAGATCTCACCCCATGTTTGGGGACGCTTATTTCAGGATCAGGTAATGTTGAGGGCTCAGGTGGCAGGAGGCCAGAGCTGAGTTGATATTGACGTGCTGGTTGTGGATTGCTGTTTATTTGACTGCTGTTATGTTTTATGCTTTATTTATGTTAAGTTATGTTGAGACTATTTGTGGGCATTGTTGCCTTATTTGGTGAGCATGGGATTTGTCCATGCCACATGATTGTTATCGTCTTTTTATGTTAATGTTGTAATTAAAGTATCAGGATTTTGACCCAGGCTACTTGTGTAGACCTGTGGCTTTAGATACTCACATTATATTTATGTACGAGGTATTCAGTTAGTTGTCTTGCAATTTACATACAGGCAGTATTTTTATGAAAATGATTAAGTAATCAAGTTGGTTAAGTTAATGACGTCATAATTGAATTAAAGAAAAAGTTATTCCGCATTTTAATTAAGCGTGGCTTAATACGATAGTGTGTTAACAATCCGGGTTAACACGGGCTGTTACATTTTATGGTATCAGAGCACTTTCTAGGGAAAAGCCTGTATGTATTGCAATAACTTAGGATGTGTCGTTGCGTGTCTACTTTGCGTTCTCTCTAACTGGTGTGTGTTATGATAATGCATTTGTGACCACATGGCGTGGGCCTGATCAACTCATTCTTTGTGTAACTGGTGCAGAGTCATGGTGCCACCGAGGAGGAACACGAGTACGAGCGAGGATCAGACGGATCCTGTCCTGGCTGCATTAGCTGAGATGCAGGCGGCCCGACTAGCCGACCAGGAAGCCACGAGGCTGGCGAACCGGGCGATGCTGGACGCTATTCGAGATGCGAACCGGCAAACCACGGCAGAGGTTCTGGAGGAGAACCGGATGGCCAACATGACTATGATGAGGGTCATGTTGGAGGAGTTGAGGGCTGGTCCTGCTGCGGGCCAGGGTCCTCCACCACCTCCACCGCTGCCACCGCCTCCACCTCCGCCTAGTCAACAGGAGGACACCCAGAGCCAGATGGGTGAGGGTAGTCATTTGACGGGGGCTATGCAGACTATCCCCGTACTTGCTGAGGATCGTGACGAGATCGATCGCCGGCTGAATGCTTTCCGCAAGCATAAGCCACCTACCTTCGACGGATCGTATGATCCCATTGCTGCTGCCAGATGGCTACAGGCGCTGGACAAGATTTTCCGGATCATGCAGTGCACGGATCCGCAGAAGCTGTTGTTCGCCACTTATATGCTGGAGGGCGAGGCCCATGAGTGGTGGACCAATCTTTCTCAGGTCTACGAGGTGCAGGGCCATGTGATGACGTGGCCATTCTTCGAGGAGAGCTTCTTGGGCCAGTACTTTCCTTACGACTCTCAGGAGAGGAAGCAGGGAGAGTTTGACCGATTGGTACAGGGCTCGTTGTCTGTCGACGAGTACCTGGACAAGTTTAATGAACTGGTCAAGTTCTCTCATTTCCGCATGGCGAGACCGACTCCCGTTTTTCTGGCGGCCAAGTTCCGGAGGGGACTCAATGAGGATATTGCTGGACATCTCGCTGGTTCTGCTTCGAGAGACTTCGGAGCGTTGGTGCAGCAGTGCCGCGACATCGAGGATTATTGCCGTGCGAGCCAGGCCAAGAGGGCCAAGGTTGAGGTGCCGCAGAGCGCTGGTGGTTCTACTCCCTGGAAGAACAAGAATTTTGCCAACAAGGGCAAGGGCAAACCGTTGGCGGCTAAGCAAGCGCCAAATCAGTTCAGAAAGACTGCTGCTCAGGGGAACACAGCCAGACCTCCTGCTCCCAGATGCTCTGGATGCGGGAAATCGCACTTTGGGCCGTGTTCTACCGGTCAGCTGATTTGTTTCCAGTGTGGCAAGGAGGGCCACTATTCCAGAGATTGCCCGACGGCGAGAGTTGCTGCAGTGCAGGCGGTGCCTTTGCAGATGGTTCCTACTGGGGCACCAGCCATGCCACCTACTACCGGACGAGTCTACACTCTCGATCGTCAGCAGTCGGACAGAGCTCCGAACCTGGTCAGAGGTACTGTTACCATTGGCGGTTCAGCTATTGATGTGTTGTTTGATTCAGGGGCAACGCACTCTTTTGTTGCTACCCCTATTGCTGTGGGGCTTGAGTTGCCCAGTGATGTGCTTTCTCCACCGATGCGGGTTACCACTGCCACCGGAGAAAAATGTTTGACCTCCACTGTTCATCGCGATGTAGCGTTTCAGTGGGATGGCCGTGACTTCTCGGTAGATCTGATAGGATTACCGATGGCCAACCTTCAGATTATTTTGGGCATGGATTGGTTGTCCAGAAACTGTGCAATGATTGATTGCTGTGCCAAGAAAGGGGTGATGTCTCCGGGTGGGTCCACAGCCAGTTCCTCACCGTTCATTTCAGTCCTGCAGGCGAGGAGGGCCTTGAGAGCAGGGGCATTTGGCTATGTCATGTTGGGAGGTTTGGTGAGTGGGACACAGGAGGATCTCACTGGCATTCCTGTGGTGAAGGAGTTCCTCGAGGTGTTTCCTGAGGAGATTCCTGAGTTTCCACCACAGAGGGAGATAGAGTTCTCCATCGACTTATTGCCTGGTTTGGGGCCTATATCGTTGGCTCCATACCGGATGTCGCCACCTGAGTTGGCGGAGCTGAAGAAGCATATCGAGGAGCTTTCAGCAAAAGACTTTATTCGGCCGAGTGTGTCTCCCTGGGGAGCACCGGTCATTTTTGTAAAGAAGAAAGATGGGACCATGCGGTTGTGCACCGACTACAGACAGTTGAACAAGGTGACAATCAAGAACAAGTACCCTCTTCCACGCATTGACGATTTGCTGGATCAGCTCAGGGGTGCTTGCGTGTATTCCAAGATTGATCTCCGGTCCGGTTATCATCAGATACGGGTAAAGCCGGAGGATGTCCCAAAGACAACGTTTCGCTCGAGGTACGGGCACTATGAGTACTTGGTGATTCCGTTTGGACTCACCAATGCACCCGCAGTGTTCATGGACTACATGAACAGGATTTTCCAACCGTACCTGGATCAGTTTGTGATCGTCTTCATTGACGACATCTTGATCTACTCCAAGACGGAGGAGGAGCATACTGAGCACTTGAAGATTGTGTTGCAAGTGCTAAAAGAGAAAAAGCTATATGCTGAGCCGTCGAAATGCGAGTTTTGGCTCAAGGCGGTGAAATTTCTGGGTCATGTGATTTCTGCTAATGGAGTTGCAGTTGATCCTAACAAGATTGAGGCCGTGATGGACTGAGAGAGGCCCAAGACGGTTACAGAAGTGAGAAGCTTCCTGGGTTTGGCAGGTTACTATCAGAGGTTCATAGAAGGATTCTCCAAGATGGTGCTACCGATGACTCGCCTTACCCGAAAGGAGACTCCATTCGTGTGGACACATGAGTGTGAGGAGTGTTTCCAGGAGTTGAAGGAGAGACTGACTACTGCTCCTGTGTTAGTCCTTCCTGATCCTGCGGAGCAATTCGAGTTATACTGCGATGCCTCTGGTAAAGGACTTGGCTGTGTGCTGATGCAGAAAGGGAAAGCGGTTGCTTACGCTTCAAGACAGTTGAAACCTCATGAGGAGAACTACCCGACTCACGACTTGGAGTTGGCAGCCATTATTTTTGCTTTCAAGATTTGGAGGCATTACCTGTTTGGCATGAAGTTCGCTGTATTCAGTGATCACAAGAGCCTGAAATATCTGTTTGACCAGAAGGAGTTGAACATGAGACAGCGAAGATGGATGGAGTTCTTGAAGGACTACGACTTTGAGTTGAGGTACCATCCTGGCAAGGCCAATGTGGTGGCCGATGCTTTGAGTCGGAAATCCGTGAGCTTATCCAGTTTAATGATGAACGACTACGAGGTGATCGAGAAGTTCAGAGACTTGAGAGTGAACTCCTTGTTTGGGGGTGCACTGCTCGAAATGGAAACAGCAGAAGTGATCAATGAGCTGATGGAAAAGATCAAAGAGGCGCAAGTGCAAAGAGAGTGCCTCGATTATGTGAAGAACCAGGACGGTGTGTCTTGGAACGAGGATGGATTGCTGCTGTTCCAGAAGAGGATTGTTATTCCTCGAGGGCCATTGACTGAGGAGGTTATGGCAGAGGCTCATAAAGGCCGGTTCACTATCCACCCTGGTGCCACAAAAATGTACCAGGACTTAAAGAGGAATTTTTGGTGGCCGGGCATGAAGAAGGACATAGCGGTCTACGTGTCCAAGTGTCTAATTTGTCAGAAAGTGAAGATCGAGCACCAGAAACCGTCTGGTAAACTTCAACCTCTGGAGATTCCACAGTGGAAGTGGGAGAGTATTTCCATGGACTTCGTGGTGGGATTGCCTAAAACTCAGGCTGGTTGTGACTCTATCTGGGTCATTGGGACAGATTGACCAAGTCTGCCCATTTTCTTCCAGTGAAGGTGAGCTTCACTACAGAGCAGTTGGCCAAGCTATATGTCCGCGAGATTGTGAGGCTTCACGGGGTGCCCGAGAGTATCATCAGTGATAGGGACCCGAAGTTCACATCTCAGTTCTGGGAGGCGCTGCAGGAGGCTTTTGGTACGCAGTTGAGATTGAGTACCGCCTATCACCCTCAGACTGACGGACAGACTGAGCGGACCATCCAGACATTGGAGGACATGTTGAGAGCTTGCACATTGGAGCAGGGTTCTGCATGGGATAGGTACCTTCCGTTGGTTGAATTCTCGTACAACAACAGTTTTCATGCTAGTCTGGGCATGGCACCCTACGAGGCGCTGTATGGTAGGAGGTGTCGGACTCCTACCTGCTGGTCTGAGGTTGGAGATAAAGAGCTATT
>JAVKPL010001741.1:0-16888 GCA_032173675.1 Gastrolobium villosum
TTCAACAACCAAAGGATGCAAATAAAAGTCTCAATGCCATTTAACATATAACCATTGCTACCCATTGCTACTTCTTTAACATATAATCTGTCATCCACTTGGGCTGAACCTTGTTCCTTTTAAGCCTTCTAACCTTTTGGGCTTCATCTACTGTTACTTCTTGGGCTTCATCAACCTGCTGTTGCGCCACAAAGTCTTGTTGCCGATCAGATGTCGAGTTTGAGTTCCATTGTTCGCATTCTGTTGCTGATCCTTTGCTTTGGTCTTACCATTTCAGTTCATGCACAACAACTACAAACAGGTTAGCGCTCTTTAAGAATGACTATGTCAAATATGTTAAGTGTCTTGATGTAAAATATACATTGACTGCTTGATTATTTTCCAATGTTACATTCGTTGTTATCTTCATGGAAATTTAAGTACATGTACGATGCATGTTGGGTAGCTGCTGTCTAAGGGTACTAGATAACATGCCTGAACTAATTTTGTGATAACTTGAGTTAGAGAGGTCTAAATTACATGAAACTTGCGGCCACTTAAAGCTAAATGGAAGTTCTTCAAATCTGGAAAATAAGAGAATTTTTGAATTCCTAGAATTCTCTCAAAATCTGCTGTCATGTTCTTGTGTCCTGTTTTTGGGCAGCCTTGGGTTTAGCCTGACAACTCGGATTTTAATTGAATTTAATAGCTGATTGATATCGAGAATTGTTCATTTGTGTGTCATGAACTAGCGTTTTGAATTTGGTGAGACTTTGGGTTGGTTTGATATGGTTTTGACAAACATTTTGACCAAAACATATAAGAAGCGAAAATCTATTTTTTTTTTATCTGAACAGTCTGTATAAAAAGATTAAACTGTACTGATTGGTAACTGATAATTGTAAAAAGGTTTTATAATTCTCATTTAACATGAGAATTGAAATCGTCCTACACACCCTTCGATTTCCGTGCTGATGTGGGTCCTACACATGATTTTTTCTAACATATGGATCCCACATATTTTTTGTCTCTACAACATGAAATTTCAATTCTTATGTTACATGAGAATTATAAAACCCATTGTAAAAATAATACCTATGTTTTCTTAGTTACATTTTTAAAGTGGAAGCTTCTTGTTTTTAAGCCACTCATATCTCATTTTTACCGGACTTTGAATGCAGGGTCTAATAGAACGAGGTTCTGTTATTTCTTCACCCTTGGAGAAAGAGACACTTTACAGTACATAATAGTTTCCGTAGATTGCAGCGGCTACGATGGAGAAAAGAAGATGCCAGCAATTGATCTCTATATTGGTGTCAATTTCTGGTCATCCCTAAAATGTACGAATGCTTCTAAGGAAATTAAAATGGAATTTATCAAGATGGTAGACTCAGATAGGATAAATATTTGTTTTGTGCACAAGGGAGGACCTCCTCGAATCTCAGAATGGGGGAGTGCACCACTTAATAGTTCTTTATACAATGCGGGGTTTGGGAGCTCTGCTTCACTGTTTGGGGAATCTGCTATTCTATCACTCTTCCAACGATGGGACATTGGGGCACCAGGTTACATCATAAAAGATATTTATCAAAGAACATGGTATAGCTACAGTTCCTCTTCTTGGCGTTCAGTCATTACTTCATCGCCAGTAAGTGTTGAGTCCAATGGCTTTATTACAGCACCATCTGTAGTCATGCGGACAGCTGCTAGTCCACGTAACCGCAGTGGTCCTTTGGAATTTTCTTGGACCCCAGACAATCCAAATGAGGAATTTTTTGTCTACTTATATTTTGCTGAATTGGTGAAGCTTAAAAAAACCCAAATAAGGAAATTCGATGTGTGCTGGAATGGATCTCCGTTACTTGAATCAATTGTACCACCCTATTTGCATGCAATCGTTCTTACTCATCCAAAACCCCTGGTGGCAAGTGAACATAGGATTTCTTTATACAAGACAAAAGATTCGGCCCTTCCACCCATTCTTAACGCGGTTGAGATTTACTCACTAAGACAGCTGAACATGCTACCAACATTTGAACAAGATGGTATAATATCTTTTCTTTTTTAAAATTTTACGTGCAAAAGCAATGTTATATGCCAAATGTTTTTCCATCTGAGTGATTATGTCTTTAAGTGAATTCAATTATATTTAAACACAGTTGGTTCTATGATGGAGATAAAAGAGAAATATATGGTTGAGAGAAATTGGGTTGGAGATCCTTGTGAGCCAAAGAAGTTTACTTGGGAGGGGTTAAAATGCAACTATAAAACTCCATTTCCTCCTCAAGTTATATCACTGTGAGTATCTCTCTGCATATCATTTTCCTTATTTTTATTCTCCCATTCCGAAATTCGTTATGTGCTCTTGACTATAACTTTTTATTATGATATTCAAGTTTACAAGAAAGCATTTTCTTTTGATAGGAATTTGAGCTCAAGCAATTTGAGTGGAATAATAACTCCCGCCATTTCCAATCTTTCTTCATTGGAATCTTTGTAAGTATAAATCTTGAAAATTATGAGTTTGTATGTTATCATAATTCTTTTAACATGCATGAAATTTTTCCATGCTAAATAAGACTATTCTCTTCATCATATATATATATGGGCTTAACATTTCTGCAGCAGTCGTATACAATATTATCTGCAGCTGACACAGAAAAGTGGGTCCCATGGCTTAAAAAAAAAAGCAGGATCCGAAAGCGGATCCTAGCTTGCTGTAGATACAGCAGCTGCAGAAATTATTTTGCCTATATATATATATATATTGGTATGCCTCTTCATCATATATTTAATAACACATAAACCACATTATTTTAACTCAGGGATTTATCTAACAATAACTTGACTGGAGCAGTACCTAGCTTTTTGGCAGAATTGAGTTCCCTTAAATATTTGTAAGTCTTTTGCTAATGGTAGATTGGTGGTACAGCCTTTATGTATGATCATAAACTGATTATGACTGATGCGTGAAAAATCGAAACGTAGGAATTTGAAGGGCAATCGACTCTCAGGTTATGTCCCTACTACTCTGCTGGAAAGAAGAAGGGCTGGATTACTGACACTATGGTATGCCCTGCTATGATTGACCTAAATATGCTTATTGCAAGTTTAGCTAGTTTTATCTGTCTTGAAACTAATGGAAAAGAAAGTGAAGGTGTAAATATGAAACATCTCAAGAAGATGTATAGAGGTGTCATCAAACATCTTTGCGTGTAATTCTGACCTGACTGTCTTTTTTTCACTTATTTCAGGGTGGATAATGAAAATATCAATGACTCAAATAGAAGTAACAAAAAGAACAAAAAGAACATTATTTTTCTCGTAGCTGTATCAATGTCATCAATTTTAGTTCTACTGATTGTTTTCATTATCTATTGGAAACATAGAAGAAACGAACAATCAGGTAATTATTCCTTTAACGACATGTAACTCCTTCCGTCTAATTTTCAAAACTTGATGAATAGACATAAAATAAAAAAGAAGCAAAATATTAAGAATACTTCGATTAACTTCTCGAAGTAAAGGGTTTGATTGCTTCAGTCTCATATTTTATTTCTTTTTCAAATAAGATGAGGAAGATAAGGTAAATGAAGGAGGAACGACGGTAAGATCAAAGAACTGGAAATACACATATGCTGAAATTTTAAATATCACCAGCAACTTTGAAACCGTAATTGGGAAAGGAGGATTTGGAACTGTATACTCCGGTCAGATGAGAGATGGCAATCAAGTTGCAGTCAAGCTGCTTTCTAAACCATCATCTCAAGGGACGCGGCAATTTCAGACTGAGGTAACTAGTGCCATATTCTTCCACCAGATTACATAACTTAAATTCAATGAAAATGCTATTCAACGCCAAAACCCTCAACAGAAAGTAATTATTTCTTTCAGGTTGAGCTTTTGATGACAGTTCATCACAAAAACTTGGTATCCTTCATTGGTTACTGTGATGATGATAACTGGAAGGCAATCATATATGAGTATATGCCCAATGGGAACCTCAGAAATTATCTATCAGGTATATCCATACACTGCTCTGGATTGTACCTTACTTTTTTTTGTAATCTTTATCGCATCACTTAATATTTGAAGAAAGATAAAGGTTGCAATGTGATATATCCTGGTTGCAGATACAGATTCACATAACTTGAATTGGGAGAAGAGAATTCAGATAGCAATAGATGCCGCGGAGGGTTAGTATAACTTCAGTTTTGTGAAAGCCATAAGTGCCTTTCTTGTGTATATCTTAACTTTTTGCTTTCAAATTCTCTTATGTTTTTACATTTTGGAAAAAAAATCTCTCCAATTGAGTTAGCCATATTCCATTATTTTTTGGATTGTTTAAACCATACTAGGTGCATGTTTTATACATTTCACCTATAACTATGTTACTGTGACTGATAACTTGTTGCCTTGTAAATGCATAAGTGGTTTTGAGCAAATATTCTTTTGCAATTAGCAGTGACATTTGATGAATGATGTGTTTGGATTTGAAGGGTTGAATTATCTACACCAAGGATGCGAGCCACCTATAATACACAGGGATGTGAAGACAACAAACATTCTTTTAAATAAAGATTTAGAAGCTAAGATAGCAGATTTTGGCCTCTCCAAGATGTTTAAGAATGATAACCAAATTGCAGAAACTTCAATCATTCGCAGTGACACAGGACATCCAGTGGGCACGGTGGGGTACATTGATCCTGAGTAAGCTCCCATCCCTTGATTTTTTTTTTTTTGGGTGATAAGAGCAGTTAGTTTCACATGAAGGTTAATTGCCAAAAAAAAAAAACCAGTCTAATAAAACCAAGTCTTATCATGTTACTTTGTCCATGAGAAGCACACAATGTTTTAATTTACCATGAATTTGTTAGGGGACACTAACTACAACTTTGGAATTGTTCCTTTATTCAGGTACTTCCAATTTATGAACTTGAGTGAGAAAAGTGATATATACAGTTTTGGAGTTGTTATTTTAGAATTAATCACAGGCCGTCCTGCAATATTAAAAGGCCACCCAGCAATACACATACTTGACTGGATAAAACCTGAGGTTGGAGCACAAGATTTGAGCAGAATTTTAGATCCAACTCTCCAAGGAAATTTTGACCCAACTTCTGCCTGGAAGGCTATTGACATAGCAATGACATGTACTGCATCAAACTCTGTTGATAGACCTCCCATGAATGTTGTGTTAGCAGATCTAAAACAATGTTTTAGAATAGAGTCGCCACATCATAATGAAGTATCTGAGCCCCCAAGACATATGTATAGCGAAATTCCTAGATCATTTTCTGAAATGTACTCTGTCGATAGTGATTCTATCACTCATGTATACCCAAGATAGTTGTTAGTTTTATTATAATTATGTGTATAGTAAGGAGAAAACAACACGTATGTTGTTTAGATAGGTCAAAATATGTACAGACAGACAGAAGATAAATTGCACTTTTTGAATGTGCAAGTAGAGAGGATGATTTGGAAATTATGATATAGTGATATCCCTTCCCTGTATTTGGTTTATTCTAAGCCACCGTCAGAATTTCTATTATTACCTTCCAACTTTTGTTGGCTATTTTTATTCCTAATTTAATACGTAGATGTCAATACGATATCCACAGAAATACTTAGGAGAGAAACTGGGTCGGAGAAACTGGGTTGTATGTACGTCAGGATTCAACATCATAACATGATCATGTTTGTGTGGGAAGGAGGAAAGGCGTATCCGGGGAGTGTTACTACAATAATATTTCTTGAATTATAGGGATGAAATAAGGATTTTCATTTTATCCTTTAACATAATACAATAAACTTTCCTACACACACAACATTTTGTGGGGCCCACACATTTTAAAACAATATATATATAAGGGTTTACATCTATCATGTCACATGACACTAACAACTTTCCTACACACACAACATTTTGTGGTGCCCACACTTTCTAAAGCAACCAAAAAAAAAAAAACTAATGAAATACACAATCACTTTTCCTACAACATAACTCTTATAAAACCCATATATATATATATATATATATATATATATGGCACGCAAAACGAATCTCTACAACATTACAGAATCACTTTTCGCAGAACATAATAAACATAAAACGCATGAAATAAAAGCTCTCCAGATTCCATCTAAAGGATGCTCATGCCACCTAAATTCCATGCTATTTCAAAGAAAGACAAATCAGGACGCATAGAAAAGCACATTAGTAAGTACACTTCATAGCTTATACCAGAAGCCACGATAAACATTATGCAGCATCATACCAAATACTGTTTAGATAAAACTTCAATTTTTGTAGTCTAACAAACATGTATTAATAGATGGAAGCTATGTCGGTCAATTCATAGATGGAACAAAACATTCTTTGATCTCCCCGTCTATTAATTTGAAGTTTGAACTTTGAATATTTTGGCAGTACAAAAGAAACAATCTAGTAGTATAGCATCAGAGTATCTACACTTGAGTACTTTTAAGAAGACTACCAATAATCTCCACAGGAGCATTTTCCATATTTGAAATGATGGAATCGCTTGTTATCCCTAACAATGAGCTCCCTTCCAACAATCTTTGACATAATTTTGATTGCATTGTGGCAGTCTCCACAAATACGTAGATTCTTGATGATTAAGAAGAGCTTGCCAAACTTCAACCCCAAGCTCAATAGGCATTTTCTCAATGAACTCCTCAGCTTCATTCAATTGACCAGCACTGCCCAGAATATTAATAACCTCCAAGTAGTGCTCCATGCCATGTACAATTCCATACTCTTTCATGGATTCAAAGTGCACGAACCCTTCTTCAATAGCTTCTGCCCCGGAAGATGCAGCCAAAACCAATGCAAAAGTTTCCCCATCAGGTGGTATCCCTGCTTGCTTCATCCCCTAGACCATTCACCATGTATCCACTAATCATCAAATGCCACGAACTAATGTTTCTCTCCGGCCTTTGATCAAACACTTTGCGCGTATCCTTCATACTGCTACATTTCCCGTACATTCCAATGAATCTGTTGTTTAATTCAATGTCCCCTCGAAAGTTTGTTCTTCTCAAGAATTCATGAACCCTTTCCCCCGATTCAAGCGACCTAGTATCCTCGCATAAATTCAAGAGCGCAAGATAAACACTATAATCAGCAACAACACTTTGACCCTTTAGTTCTAAAACTTGATTGAGCTTACCCTCTTCACACAAGCCCAGCAAGTTCACATTCAACGAGCTTCTGGAAAATAGGGCGTTTTGATTTTGATGGACCCCTTCGTCAAGCTTCAATTTTGGTTCATTGGAGTGACTCCCCTTCCGTAAAGGTGGAGTGGAACGACCTTTGGTGGTGCCGTTTCGCCGGAGATGAAGCCTGCTCGCGTCGGCAACCGCGTAGGTGCAGAAAAGAGGTGTGGGGGAAGACGAAGATGGGATTGCGAGGGTAAGAGAGTAATTCGAAGGCTGAAATGCGATTCCAAATTTGAAATGGGACGAGACGATGGAGTTTTCTGTGCGCGGAACGGATGCCAGAGAAACCATTGATGCGTGAAGTTTTAGCTCCATGCTTTCTGAGCTACTCTGCTATGGCAGAAAATATCTGCTATGGAACCGATAGGGTAGTTTTCTCGCGGAAATTTAAGACTCGCAAAACCCTCATAATAGGAGGGGAAGGAATATGAGGAACTCTCGAGTGTGAATCCAGAACACATCCCAAGTAGTGAATGTTCCATTTCCTCTTCACTTGATCGTAAAATAGGAGAATCAGAATCCCCAAGCTTATCACTGTCAACTTGCACAACCACATATAATTCATGAATTTTTTTTTTACAATATAAAAACTTACTTGAATAAATAAGCATGGATAGGCAAAAATTTATATGCAAATAACCACAAGATACATCACCAACGGTTAACGGTGCTGCAAGGAAACATCATCTGTTTCATCTTCTTCATTGTGATCTAAACAAAGAATTTATCAAATCTTCAGCATCCAATTAACTTCCATAAAGACATTATTTGTAGAACAAAAAGCTTTTCCTTTAAAAGCTCGAACATATAACTTTTATGCATTCAACCCACTGCTTACCATCATTGAAGTTACTGATTTCAACCTACAATCAACATTAAACATCAGATGTTAAATTGCTTCTAACAAAATATTAAATATAGAAACTTAAATCTTGTATGTCTGTATTCAAAACCATTGGTATGAAAATGTGGAAACAAAACATATGCTCAAAATTCCTAATTCTCTTAGTTTGAAAAACCACAAGTGTAGAACTATTCCAAATGTGCAGCAATCAAATTCTCCTTAAACCTCATTTTATAGGCAGATTAGGTCATGAAAATTCTGGGATAAGATGTACCACAACAACAAACCAGGGAAGTGGGGTTGAGCAAGAATCAGAAATTCCCAAATTGCAATCGATGAGGTAATAAATCAATGTTTCATAAAATTTATACGGTTTAATAATTCTCAGGTCAGTATACCATACGAACCCTAATTCCCAAATTCAAGATTCAACCAGATTCACACTCTTGCACATATTCAATTCGAAATTGCTCATATTCAAGATTCAACCAGATTCACACAAATTGCACATATTTCCCCAAAATCCCAAAATCGAAAACCCTAAAATCCTGCATATTCTTTTTTCGATTTCAATCTCAATTCGAAATTCCCAAATTTGCATGCATTCGGGTTTCAGAAAACTAAATGGAAATTAAAAATTTCAATATAATAACCATGAATCCTATTTTCCTAATTCACGAATCAACCAAGATTGCACTCAAGAAATAAAAAAAATACTACTACTCCGTGCTCTTGGTGATATACTATTCTAAGGCCAAATAGAAAAATAGGATAGGATGTGGTTGTGTGGGTTTTTTATTTTTATTTTTTTGGGGGGTTGTGAATATTGACTTTGACTCATCCAGAACATTGGTTATTCTAGCACTGTCAAATTGAACTAACTTTCTAGTTGATAATATAAAATGAAATTATTCTGCATACCCAACCAAGAATTCGGATGCCTTGCCAAAGCCTTCTTTAACACCCAAACCGACACCAAATGCCACTGCAATGCATACCTATAAGAAATCATAACTAAATTGATGTAAATCTAAACAAGCAAAGGAAAATATAAAAGGAAAGCACTAAAACCAAAGTCAGCAAAGATTTTTTGCATTTTACCACCCATAAGGCTACAGTTTGAACAGAGGAGCTGTAAGTTTCCTTTCTCTGAGATTCTTCCTGAGTACGACATGTCTCAATTTCGTTACTGTCATCACTTGGTTGAACACTAATCCTCAATTACAAGAGTGCCGCATGGGTGAGGGGACGTCTTTTAGATACGCTGGCCCTACCTCAAGGTACTCGAAGACCCTAACTCGTAATTTCAACCATCCAGATACTCGAAGACCCTACCTCACGGCACTAAATTAATTTATCTTATTTGTTGAACTATTTTACATTATTTACAAGTTTTCTATTTCAGTATCATGCATGATATACATGTGATTTTACTATTCATTTAATTTTATTTTATACTTTTTTATTTATCATCGTCCCGTGCAAAGGCACGGTCCTACACTAGTTATAGTTAAAATGGTAGTTTAATGATATAATCATTCAAGGGTTTGATTTGAAGTTGAAAAGTAATAATGAATGGGAGTAAGCTGCCATTGAATTATGAATACCTTTTATAGAAAAAAGATATGTTTTTTTTAAATGGTATTAAGACAATTTTTAATGAGTATTAGCATTGAATCACGTTTATTTTTTTTAGTCTCTATATTAACTTTTGGTACTCTGATTTCATTACTTTCGTTTTTTCATTAAAGTGAATAATTAGGAGTTCTAATGATATAAGCAATCACTATAACTCATTCAGTCAATCAAATACTGAATAATATCATTAAATTTCTTTTTTTTCTTTTTTCTTTTCCGGTAAACTCATTAAACTTTCTTTACCATAAATTAAAAGTAACAATGGTAAACTCATTAAACTTTCTTTACCATAAATTAAAAGTAACAATTTTAAAGATTCGCAAGGACACGGGCTATGTAGCACCGATACCGATACGGGACACGTGACACGATACGACACGACACTTCGATACGTTGATTTTTAAAAATGTTAGATTTCGACACGTTAGTACACATTTTGATATAAAATAATATTTTTAATTTATGTAGTGTATATTATATTTACTATTTAATAATTTAACAAAAAAATGAATCTAAACTTATAATATTCATAAATTTTGCAAAGAAACATAAGATATCTCTAATATTTATATTAAGTTCAATAAAATAGTAATCGTAATCTAACGAATCTAATAGTTGGAATTAAAAACTCAACGCAACGTAAACTTTGAACTCTTTTTTGAATTTCTATAACGCGTATTGGAGTGTCGGAGTGTCCGAGAGTGTTGGACACGACACATCAAGGTTTTTGAAGTGTCGGTGCTTCATGACACGTGGCATCTTTAGTAATCAATTTAATCTAAATTTAGCCTATGATGAAATTGCAATCACGTAATAAACGCTGGACGGTTATCCTACAATAATTTTGTTTTAATACCATTAGAAATCGTGATTTCATTCAATTTTAAGTTAGTCTATATTTATTTTATTTTTCAAATTCACAGTCAACTGATTCTATTCGTTACAAATAGCAAGTCACCGTTAAATTATAATTTAATTCCATTTAATTATAAATTAATTGCGGGACCCATGTGACAACTATGAAAGAGGTATTAGATTACTCAAGGTCCGTCGTGTATAAAAATTGAGAAGGTTAGACACATCAAGAAGGAAGAAGAGGGAAAGAGAAGCATTGGTCCATAGAGATGTCTAGTTCCATTGGGTGTATCGTGTTGCTGATATTATGTCTTACAATTTCAGTTTATGGACAACAACAAACAGGTCAGCATTTGCCATAAACAGTTGAACAATAGTCTTACACTCTTACTTAATTTTTGTTTATCATCATTGTTTTAAGCTACTCATATTTCATTCAAGAATTGTTTTTGATCTAATCCGGAGGAATCAATAGAAAAAGAAAATCCCTTATGATACACCAGATCTGGCTGGTTATTGATAGAGTGAATAGATCTGTCATTTCTTGAAATCTCTCTTCTGATTCAAAATCGTGGTGTAACATGTATTCTCCCCTATTCCCGTCATGGAATAGATGAAAATAGTCTTACACTTAATTTTTGTTTATCATCATTGTTTTTTAAGCTACTCATATTTCATTTTTACAGAACTCGAAAGTTTACCTCAGGAAAACAAGTGTTATTCCTCATCACATTCGTCTGTAGGGCGTTTATACTTGATAAGTGCTTCTTTCAAAGGAACCAGCAGTCAGTATCAAGAAAGTGATCTCTATGTTGATGGCCATTACGTGTCAACAATGAAATTCAAAAATGCTTCGGATGAAGTTATAATTGACACAATCAGAATGGCACAATCACGGACAATAAACATTTGTCTTGTGAATAAGGGAAAAGGATTTCCTTATACTAGTCACAAAATTTTTACTCTCAGTAATAATATTTATAATGCTGAGTTTCGGTATTCTAGGTCTTCTTTGTTGATACTTTTCAAAAGATGGGACATTGTCTTTTCAACCACAGAAAGAGAGATACACCCAGGTGATATTTATGAAAGATTCTGGTCCCACTATAGTTCCTCTTCTTGGGAATATATCAGCACTAGCTTAGAAATAAATGTTAATAGCAATGGTTATAAACCACCATATGAAGTTATCAGAACTGCTGCCAGACCAAGAAACCACGAGGATTCCTTGGAACTTTCATGGATCCCAGATAATCCTAATTGGAGATTTTATGTCTATTTTTACTTTGCTGAATTGGAGAAACTCGGCAGAAACGAAAAGAGGAAATTTGATATATACTGGAATGGATCTCCGTTGCTTACATCTATAACACCAAGCTACTTGTATTCAACCACGGTTTCTAATTTACAACCATTGGTGGCACATCAACATCGAATCTCTTTACGCAAAACAAAGGATTCAACCCATCCACCTATTCTTAATGCTATTGAGATTTATTTTGCAAGAACTTTCATTTGATTTCAGATGAGATTTATGTTGTAAGATCTTATATTTGAATACTTGGCTCAGCGCGGTAAGCTTGCGTGCGGGTTCGGATCAGTCTCTATGCAAAAACAGAAAAAAAAAAAACTGTATTCCCTTTCTCATACATTCGGGTTGGCCCTTTTATATTTGAATAAGATGGTATGATCATATGTTTTCGTCATTGAAATTTTATGTGCAAAAGCTAGTTTTATACTTTCAAACAATGATATTATTATTTCTTTTAATTGAAACAATAATATTATTTAGGTTGAGATATGGTGTCAATGCAATAAAAAACGGGATTCAATGGGGGTTTATTTTATGCTTGGCGTCTGTTCAAACCACGACCAAAAAACAAAATTCGGTGTCATTTTAAAGATCGACATTGAATTTGGCACCGTTAAATAATTCTATATCGGTTTTTTAATACGGATGGAATAACCGCCTCGAATCCAAAATGCCATTGTCTCATACAAAATAAAATAGTTGCATTTGTTTTATATTGTATTTATTAATATTTAATTCCATCAATATTATATCCCAAAATTCATGTAAAATAAAATTTAATCCTAAAATAATGATAACATTAGGTAAAATCATTACATAGCCAAAACATTTCACGTTAATATTACGACATAAAAGGTTTATGTCAGTAGAAAATAAGTTCTTACAATAGGAGGAAGATAAATTGTCATAACATGTTTTAGACATTACACATCATAATTGTCATAAACTTAAAAAGAAAGGCAAATCCAGATATCCTCTTTATTGGAGAAGCAGAAACACTACAAAAAATGATGTAATTTGTGGAGGTTATATTTGCAACTAGTGGAGGTCTTTGTCCCCCACAACATATATTTGTGGGGGTTCCCCCAAACCCCAGTATTACATGCGCCACAACCTATTTTGTGGGGGTTTTGTGGGCAACGACACTATTTGTTGAAGTATTTTTTGAAGGTTTTAAACCCCCACAAATGTTGCAATTTCTGGCATTCTTCAACCTCCACAATATGTTTGATTTTCTGTAGGTTAAAAACCTCCACAAAATGTTGCAATTTCTGGCATTCTTTAACCTCCACAATATTTTTGATTTTCTGTAGGTTAAAAACCTCCACAAAATGTTGCAATTTCTAGCATTCTTCAACCTCCACAATATGTTTGATTTTCTGCAGGTTAAAAACCTCCACAAAATGTTTCACTTCCTAGAGGGTGTAAAATGCGCAATTTCTGGTGTAAATTGCCTATATTTTTAGGGTCAGCTTGAGTACATCACTTTACTAAGTAAAAGAAAAAGCCAGTAGTTACATAAGAGTGTTACGATATTGTATAATTTTTTTTTCAATCAATCAGGGAAAATACATAAAGATATGATCATAAGAACTGTAGGTTATGCTTTTTTTCTTGCAAGTCATATATATAACAGGGGTACAACCCAAGATGCACCAAATTCTCTTTTGCATTCGAATATAAAGTTGATTCTATGAGTATACCTCTATAAATGGTACACATTCAAAAAAGATAAAGTTGATAGTAAACAAGAAATAGTATGAAATTTACAATTATCCAAAACAAGAAACATAAAATAAACGATCTTAAAGCTACAAAATTCATGAGTCTTTAATGATGCATCGATCATTTTATAGAATCCAAAATCATAAAAAAAATATTGCATTCACATAGCCCAAATTAAGGGTAATTACTATCTAATGAAGACCTTCCACGTGTAGGGATAGCTTCTTCACTCCCTTCATCCTGTGAAAAAACCAATTTAAAAAAATGAGGCACTTAAACTTCACTAATAAACTAATAGTAGAGCAACAAAAAAAATAAACATATGAAATCATTACCATTGGAGGAGTAGTAGTACCAAACAAAGCATCTAACTCTGGAGGAATTTGTCCTTCCTTCATTTGTATATATGCAAGCATTACTGTCTGTAATGTCTTGACACTCTCCTCAGATGCTGCTAACTTGGTCTTCAATGAAGTAACCTCTTCCCTCAACCGAGAACTTTCAGCTGAATCTGTACTTGAGAAAGTAGAGCCTATATGATTGAATCGTCTACTTGT
This sequence comes from Gastrolobium villosum, assembly GCA_032173675.1. Taxonomy (NCBI): domain Eukaryota; kingdom Viridiplantae; phylum Streptophyta; class Magnoliopsida; order Fabales; family Fabaceae; genus Gastrolobium; species Gastrolobium villosum. The sequence goes on from JAVKPL010001741.1 coordinate 14,156, forward strand.
GGGTCCAAATGCAATGCTAGGGAGACCACCTAGGCCTAAACCACGTACACGACCAGAGTGCTCTGGTCCAAAAACTTTTGCAATAGCATCATTTGTTGAAATTTCAGTGGAACTGGTGCTCTGGCTTAATTCTTCATTTATTTGGTCCTATCCATATAAAAAATTCATGAATCTAACATGTACACAAAGAATAAACAATCAATTTTAAAGTAACAATCACTTACTTGCTGCCAGCCATTAATAGAATAAAAAAATCAAATGAATTGGCACATCTCACTATTCCATGATTATATCTTTATAAACACAGTTTATCAACTAGCCATTAATTATGCAAGTTTTGTCCAATAATTAAAGCTAATTAACTTACCACTATAGCCTTTTTTTTTTTTTTGATAGATAACTTACCACTATAGCCTTTGCCTTGTCATTCTTGTGAGTTTCAATATATAGCTCGCCTCGACTCACAGGACGTCCAAACTCTACTTCCTATAACATATACAAATCATATAAGTCCAAATGTCAAATTTATAAGATCTAGATATATAAAACACTAGTAATTTACCATCTCATGTCGTCTCCGGGACAAAAGTTTGGAACCCCCGGTGTGTGGGATAGTTTGTTTTTTTCTAATCTCAGCATTCTTCTGACATAACTCCTACAATATCAACAAAAACAATGTATCAAGGTGTTAGCTATACCCTACTTTTTTTGTGAACACAGTGGTCTCATCAACTTTGACACTTTTGATATAGCTTCATGTCATTTCAATTTTTCTAATCTCAGCATTCTTTTGACACTAGTAATTACAAGCAACCAATATTATGTGTATAGTTCATAACAGCACACATCCTCTGACTCCTGGAAAAGGTAGAAGGGGTTGCATTTATGAACAATACGGTTAAATGGAGAGTGATCGCGGATAAAAGACATATTGAACTGATATTTGAGCACATGCGTATTTGTAAATATTCTATAAATAATCTACACACAATACACGTGAAGGAGAGAAAAAAAAGTTATACATTAGCTACATTAACAGGCACAAATCAATTGAACACAAAAAATAATAAATAAAATAATAATTGTTAACAATCTGTCACAAGCAACCAATATTTAATATGATTACCTTATAACTTGGTTTCAGATGATAGTCTACAAATGATGACCATTGATCTTTAGGAACACCAGCAGGGACTTTTGCAATTAGTTGATCTCTAGGAAGCTTTAACTGCTTAGCTGATTTCCATAACTTTGACTTGCCGTTCCTGAACCTCCTTCCTAAGGTAAGTAGACAATAACGCTTGGCAATTGTTTCTGGAGCCTGAAAATGAAATAGATTCTTTACAAAATAGTATTAATGTTAGTAAAGTAATTAGTCAATGCTCAACAGTAGAAGTTAATAACTAAACAAATTCAAAAATTAGACACAAATTTGGTGTATATACCTTCAAACTTTTATAGCATTCATTCTTGTATGGATCAGGTACTTTATCCCATCTTTCATAATTAATAGGAACATTGTTGCAATCAGTGGCAATACGTCCACATACTTTCGAAAAAAGTGTTGCGACTTCCCCATAGGCTTGCATTTGTGTATCAAATGGCACTATTATGCGTTGACCATCATTCATCTCAAACACACTTGATGTTGTCAATTGAATTTTCTTTTCATTTCCTTCTTCATCTATTAAAACAGATCTAAGTTAGCTTAAATGATAATATAATAATCATAACTTACTTAAATAAATTTACCTATAGCTTGCACAGTCCATTTCCTACTGGACTCACGTCCTACATGAGATGGACGATTTGGAAAATGTGGTTCAGTAGGAATTGATGAAGGAACAAAGGTTTGTGGGGACTCTGCTTGCATACTGGAACTTGATGATACAACATCATTCTTTAAACGTTTTCCTTTAGGAGGCATGACTAAATTGCTTTAGGAAAAATATGAACGCTTTAGGCTTTGTTACTTCCCCTGTTAAAATATTTCAACGTTCCATCAGTGTAAATGGCAACAGACATAATATATTAATCTAAGTCTGCGGAATAGCCAGAAGAGATAACAATATAGCTGCAAAGTTGTAGCCGCTCCCCATAAACACGATAAACTGTTCAACTCGGAATCTGAAAACATGCCACCATATTGTGAAGTTTCTAATGAAAAAATTTGCTCTGGAGTAATTGTTCAAAAATTCCTAAAACAAGTAGCATAATTTAACTTTGTAATTGGACAATGTTGTCTGTCAACAAACTTGTAATTATAAAAAAAACAAAAGATGTATCTATCATACTATAAATAATTTCCAATTTTCATAACAAAGGTGATACTTGTCATTTGGAGAGCAAGTGGTAAAAAAAAATAAGAAAAAAAGAAGACGAACCAGCTCCATCATATGATTAGTTTTTGGCCAAGTGGAAAAACATTTTTCACTACGGTCAAAACAACGTTAATTGGAGTGGGAGTAGTGGGGTTGTGTGCTCTGTGGGTTTGTGGGTTTTTAATAGCAACATTATAGCAACATTTTTTTTTATTCTCAGAATTTGTGGGTTTTTAATTCATATTTCTTGACCTGAACAGAGTTGATGGACTGGAGCTGTATAGCTATTGGAAGCAGATGTTGCATGATGATGTGACAATCATGACTCTTCAAGCCAAATATCTTGGAGTTTTTTTCATCAATGCAACGAGATATGTTACTTGAGTAACCATCTGGCATCTTTACATTCTTC